>JASAMY010000213.1:0-35507 GCA_030248085.1 Paralinhomoeus sp. GSCO2_6 | reverse complement strand
GGCTGAAAAGAGGTTAAAAGCATAGTGCCTGGGGGAACTATTGGAGGATTTACGGTATACATACAGCATACCCTAATCGACAATAGAAATGCCCTGGGATTTTTGGGATTTGAGTCCCAACACAAACAAGAGGCGTGTACTACATACGTTTCAGAAACGGGCCGTGTACGCCGTGAACGCCGCCCCTGCGGAGTGGTCGGCCTACAAGGAGCGGTGGACGATGACGCCGTTCGTGGGCGAGCGAGTCGGCCGCAGCGGCCTCTTCGGCCGGCTGATGGCGGCGCGCCAGCGCATGTCGCGCAGTCGCCTGCACGTCCGCCGTCTGCCCGTGCCCTTCCTCGCGTCCTGGCACCGCGCGTTCACGCTGGCCGAGGCGGCCGTCTTCCTCGCCGTCGTCGCGCTCGTGGGCGGCGCGCTCGCGGCCGTGCCGCTGCTGGAGCTCGACAAGACGACGAGCGGCCTCGTCGCGGGCGTACCGCTCCTTCTCGTGCGTCCCACACCGCGCGCTCTCGCTCGCAACGCTACGGTACATGTGCAATGCGATTTTAGTGCATGACGCTGGCGGCTCGCAATTCCATCTGGGCGCTGCTCTTCGGAATGCCGTTCGAGCGAGCGATCAAATGGCACAAACTTGTAGCCATCTGCGGCGTGGCGTTGGGTGCGTGCGTGCGCACTGCGCTCCGTACAGTGCTCTTTGATTAGACCGAGTCCTAGATACTCGCCTTTAGCATGGTGCCACGGCTATCTGCCGCCCCGCACCGATAAATACCAACAAGACGCCGACGCGAGAACGGCCGCGTTCGTCGGTGGATGGGCGTCCAACTGGACACGCGGCGCATATTGGACGGCTCACCTGCCTTTATGGTCCGGAGCTCCGATGCCCCACTCAGGACTCGTTCTGGCCGCCGCGCTCACGGTCCTAATTCTGTCGGCGCTCTGTCCCATACGACGGTTCTGCTTCAACGGCTTCCTCGTGGCGCACCTGGCGCTCCTGGCGACGCTGCCGCCGCTCGCGTTCACGCACGGCGCCTGGCTCATCCTCCTGGGCTTCGCTCTCTACCTGGCCGATGTCGGCTTTCGCGTCCTCTACCTGGCCTGTCTGAAGAACCCGAAGCGGTGTCGGGCGCGCCAGTGCTCGAAAGGCTTGGCGGAGCTGCGCTTTCCCAAGGAGCGCTTCGAATACACGGCCGGCCAGTACATTGTGCTGATGGTGCCGGCGGTCAACGTGTTCGAGTGGCACCCCTTCAGCGTCGCCTCCTCGCCCGAAGAGGACGAAGTGCGTCCTCATCGACTTCGTCAACGCACCTTGACACAAAACAAGACCACACACCTACTGCATGTACTGTACACACGTGCCTCTTTTATGTAGGTGGTTGTCTACGTCAAGGCGCTGGGCAACTGGACGAAGCGGCTTGTCGACGTGTCTTCGGGCCAGCCCGAGGCACGCACGTTGCGCGCCTTTGTCGACGGCCCCTATGGGTCGATCGAATTCGACATCGACAGTCCCAAGTACAAAGTGTTCCTGCTCGTCGCTGGCGGCATTGGCCTCGCGCCCATCCTCTCCATCTGCAAGCACCTTCACCACAGCGGCGCCCGCAACGTCAAACGCGTTAGCAGCGCACAACTAAAATTGAGTGGGACGCATTCTGCAACTTCGGACAACAAGTTTCAGATTCTATTGGTTTGGTGCAGTTCCGATGGACAGCTGCTCAAAGCGATCGTGGAGTCGAATCGAGAAGTGTTCACGGTAGGCAGCTTTTTTTGTCGTTGACTGGGAAATGCTCGCAGCAAGGTGGTTGCTCAGGCTTCTTCCACCGTTCTCGACGTTCAACTGCACGTGACGAGCAAGGCGGACGCTGACGTCGACGTCGGCGGCCTGACTGTCGGCGTCGGCAGACCCGACTTCGAAGCGGTCTTCGAGCGCGTCGCCAGGTTCAGTCTGGATGCGTGCGCGCCAACGAATAGCTGCTGCCCACGACGTGCGAGTCTTGCAGCGAGGCGCGCAGCCTCCAAGAGCGCTACGTGGGCGTCCTCTGCTGCGGCCCCGCAGGCATGATGAACCGAGTACGGGCGCTCGCTGCATCGCCGCTGCCGACAGCAGGCACGCACGGACCTGAGTTTCACTTCCACGGAGAGCACTTCTACCTTTGAGCGTCGGATTCGCACATAGTGTTACTACATACGTACATAGGGATTGCTCATGGTCACGCCGAGCAAACAACAGTGCAAGCGTTCGTCACACGTCAACAATGTTGACAGCACTTCGAATAAAAATTGCGGAAAACGGTCCACTCACTATTTCGACTGCAAAACAAAGGCTTCCAAGGGTTCCACACCACGACACACGACGTGGTGGCGTGGTCAAAATCGGTGCGACTTCAACTTGACGCCAAATTCAATCTACTCAATGAAAAACAAATTTCAAAAGATGTGCAGTCGTGGAAGCCTTCCACAACGGCCTCAGAGCGGTGTGAATTTTCAGTGCGTTTCAACGCACTGTACAAACGCACTGTACCTACCCGTACAGGTGGGTTTATACTTCGTTCTGTCCGAACACCGTGTAATGACCAATGACATCGCTCTTCAGAACTTTCGGATGTTACCATTCGGATGTTAAGATGTTAGTATTGAAAGATGTTCGTTACCGTACCTGACCAATTTTTTTTTTCAACTCTAATATATTCGACTTCGGCAAATCGTCAAATGAGAATCGGCAAAGTGAGGTTTATTTCCAAAAAGCACGGCTGAAGAGAGCGATTATGGGCCTGGAGATTCTCAAGAGTGTGCCGCGCCACTCGGCGGTGGTATGTGTGCCCCCTGTCGACGACACCTGTCGACACTATCGACTGTTGGCACTGTCGACAGTCTTCTGCCGCCAGCTCTGTCTAATGCGGGTTTTGGACCCAGAGAGGTGCACAGGGATTTCTACTGGATGGATCGCGAAAAATTCGCGATTTGTAGGAAATGGTTCGGCCACCGATTCAGAAGAAAACGACGCACAGGGCTCCAATCTCTGCCGATGAGAGGCTCGCTCGCCATCACCCTCAGGTCTACTTGTTTTGGTTGCCCCACCCAGGGTTGCATAAAAAAAAAAATTTCAAGTTTTTTTTTTAAATTAAAAAAAAAAAATTTTTTTTTTTAATTGACTTAGGAGCCATCATTGGCGCCAAATACCTGTACTATAAGATACTTTTAGCCTATTAGAGTGTCAAACACAAGTACTAGTGCTTCCCTAAAGCCTTTAGAAGCGTATTTAGCATCGTTTTAGTCAAATGGTGACAAAGCCGCTGCCTCTAAATGGTCGTGTACGGTATCGCACTATGTTGGGAACCAGTTGGGAACCCCAAAAAGAGCTTGGTTTTGGTGCTAATAAGCAAGTTTATGCATGAATAACTACTAATTGTACCATCTAAACACCATTTAAACGCCTTTTTGCCACTCAAAAGCTAAATTTTACACAAAAACAGAGAATTTTTTTTTTTAATTTTAAAAAAAAATCCAACTTTTTTTTTTAAATTGTGCAACCCTGGCCCCACCACCCCAAAACCCTGGAGGTCGCAGCGGCAGGAAAACCCCCCCCCACCAGTTTCGCTCGGATTTTTCGGAATTGAGGGGGCGGCTAATCTCGGGATTTTCCCAGAGGGGGCGTGCTGTAAATCCTCGGATATTCTCCCTCCCTTTCCCGCCGCGCCCCGCCATCGTCTATTCCCCCCCCCCCCCCCCCCCGAAATCTCAAGACAAATTTAGGCGCCCCCCCCCCTCGAAATCGCACAAAAATTTGGGGAGGTGACGAGGAGGGGTTTGAATTTGGAACCCTGCCTTTATATGTACAACATAATTCTTCTTTTTTTTGTGAATCCACAACTGTCAACATCTTTTTTTGTAATTCAGTGCCCGCTGCGTGGTCGAAAATACCTTTGCTATTTTCGCGGCGAAGTGTCGCATGTTCCGTCGGCAAATCGAAGCGGGCGGCGGATCCAGAAATAATTTTTTTCGGAGGAACAGAGGGATTTTGCGGAAGGGGTTGATTTTTGGATGTTGCTGGGCCATTTCAGCGGTAGTTTGGGCACTTTATCGGTCCATTTTTGGCGATTAACAGGTGAAATCGGCCCTGCAGGTGAAAATGTTGCTAATCTCTACCGCCTACAAGCAATTCTATGAGGAAAAGTAGGTCCGCTAGACACGTTTCTTCTCCCACCGCCTAGTTCCTCCCCCCCCCTAGATTTCCGATTTCGGAAGGGGAGTGGGTCCATTCCCCTCCCCCTGGATCCGCCGGCGAATCGAAGCGCACCCAGAGACAGTGAACAAGATGGTCAAGGCGTGTGATCATTTGGTAATCGCGTGTCACTCAGCGTTCGCCTTCCTCTCTGAGCTGCGTCGTGCCGAGAATGCGGTTGAGTTCCAGCGTCGCCTCATAGCGCAACTCGTTGTTGGTCAGGTAGTGCAGGTGATCGCCGACAGTCCTGTAAACAAATGCACGACATGCACTATTCGACCCTGCCCAACTGCACCCCCCCCCCTTCAGATATGCGACCTTGGGGAAATACCAGTAGTTGGGTGGGTGTTGGAAAATAGTGGGTGCCCCCCAAAGCCCCCCCCCCCCAGTTATACGTAGGGATGGTGGTGGGGGCACGGAGGTGTGTTGGGTGGGGGGGGGGGCCTCCCTCCAGGATTTTTGGATTTCGGCATCACTTTCAGCTACAGGATGGGCCCATACGCGCCCATGTGGGGGGAGGTTGAGACTCATTACTCTGCAGACACCCACCCCACCAATAGGTGCCAATTGAAATTTCGTTGAATTGAATAGAATCATTCAAAAATAGGGGACTTCATAAATCATAACCATTAAAAAAAACCGCAGATATTTATTTGTTTTACATTTCGGATAGTATACGTTATTATATTTACATTTAAAATTAAACTATAATGATGGTCGGGATCGCATTACCCGCCGCTTCGGCGCTTTCAAGAGGGACGCAGACGGCGTGGGCGATGTCGGCGCAGGCGTTGAGCTTTGCCTTTGTAGAGACTGTAGAGACTGCAGTTCTTGCAGAGACTGTCGCGCTTGCCCCAAGGCGGCGGCTGCAGCTGCCTCGCCTCCGTCAGCCCCTCTTTCCCCTCGTCGCCGACTTCAAGCTTCGCTGACGACACGCGTCTGCGTTTTCAGGCCCTTTTTGGCACTAAAAATCCCCCAGAACTTATTTCTCACAAAGCTAGGACCGAAAAATTTAAAGCACGCACTTTCCTCAGCTTTCGCCATCTGCAACTAACCTCGTTCCAAAGTCAAGAGAGAAATGTCGACGGTTTAACATACAAAACGAACAAACTGACACCGTTGTTCTTTCAATTTTTTGAACTGACACAAATGACACCCGCGACGATCAATTGTTGGCATGTTCGTCAATATTTTGGTGTCCGAACAAGCGGAAGTATAAATTGCAATCTGTCATTTTGTGTCATTTATGCAAATTCTGTCAGTACGAACAAAAAATAACGGAGTATAAACCCAGCTTACAGCTGCATATGTACAAGACAAACTCGTGGCGTTTATTAAGGTTTCGCCAACACATGTTTTTCACACAAGCATTCGGTAGCCCAGTTTAAATTCGCTTTTCTTGTGACGATGGGACTGGTGTATAGTAGTCGTCAGCAAATACCATGTATACGTCCTGAAAATTGAATTACCTAGGTACCTAGCTCCTTAACACAAGGTGTCTGCATACCGAGGTATACCGTAAATCCTCCAAAGAACGCCCCCCCTCCAATGAACGCCCCCCTCCAATGAACGCCCAGGGTAGAGGGTACGTTGAAAAAATAAACGCCCACTCTCCAATGAACGCACAGGGACGTGCTTTGGAACACAGTTATGCAGTGACATGCTTGTCAAAACCGGTATTGTCAAGCGGTACTCTACGTTTGGGTACTGTATATGGCTTGTACCCACTAGAACAGCTATTGTTTAGCCACTGCAGAAGGCGATTTGCACCAATGACTGTGCAATTTTCATGTTTAACTAACGATTATTGGGTCTGCACAGCATTGTTGCAACGCCATTTAGTAGTTGAGTTTATAAACGCCCCCCCTCCAATGAACGCCCCCCCTCCAATGAACGCCCAGGGTGGAGGGTGGGTTGAAAAAATAAACGCCCAGGGCGTTCATTGGGGGATTTACGGTATTTGTTTAAGCACCTGTAGTGTACGTACACAATTTAGTGCTTTGCCTTATTGTATTTTTTTATTTGTCAGGCTCTGCTAAGTTGCAGAATTTTTATTCAAGTTTTGTCCAAGCGCTCTTTTATTTCCCATGGATTTCTATTACCATGTACGCAACCTTTGACCAGCAAAAGCCACCACCAACAAACACTGTAGAGACACTATACAGCATATACGCTCAGAATGAAAAGAACCACTTACCCCAAGTAGATTGGATTGCTGTTACCAATTCAAAACTTGTTGATGACACTACATTTCTGTGCCCCTTGCTTCCTAGTGTGTGCGCATAACTGGTCTTAACATTCCTTGGTCTACGAGTACATTGTAGGTAGTCAAAGTCATTATGTACTATGATTTAGTTCTGACACTAAATTTGTTGCTACTGTCGTCTATTCATTGGCAGTCCACATCACCACAATCAGTGCGTTTCCGTTTTGCGCGGCGTTCTTCTCCCGCGAGGGAAGGTGGGCCAGGGTCAAATAATGTACCTGGCGCGGATGTTTGGCCGAAGCCCCGGAGCCGCCTGATACCGTGGCAGTGGGCAATGAGAGCGTCCATCCTTCTGCTACAGAGGGGTAGTAACTCAGTGACCTCGGTGGAAGGGAGTTGAAACCCCCCCCCCCCCCGACCACGAGCACGCGAGCACGATGCCTTACCACTAAGCCACTCGCATCAATGTCATAAGGGTACCCCTTTGAATAAAATCGGGTCTCTCAAAAGTTTGGGAGGGGCAAGCGCCCCTGCCCCCCCCCCCCTGGCTACGCTACTGAAAATTATTCGGTGGGGGGGGGGTGAAAAGATAGGGGGCACCCCCAGCTACTTACAAGTAGATGGTGTACAACTTTATTTGATCAGGTCAGAGAGAACTGGCTCCATGAAAAAGTAAACGGACCGGATATCTCAAGCCTGGCAACTCCATCGAAACATCTCATGAAGAGAATGGCTTCTACAGCTGCACTCGAGCCCGAGCCAACTGCTGCACCCAACTCTAATCCTAGCGGTAAACCAAAAAATTGAACGCCGCATGACATCACCTAACGTTGACTACACTCTCGCTTCCAAGAACGAAGACAAAACTAAGCATTTGTCTGATACTACTCTTAATGCAACCTCCAGTCCTAGCGGGTTTCAAAAATAAAGGACACGCGCTGCAGGTGCCCGCATACCGTAAGATTATAACTACATAGCCGCCTGGCCGCAAATTGTTTCATTCAAGCTCTAGGAGGGGGTGTAATTGTATGGGGTTCAATAAGGGGCTTTAGGGTTTTTGGCATACACGCACGCGGACAATTCATTCAGGCCTCCCAGGGATTGTCCGTGTTGTCAGTGACTCCACTTTTAATGCGACAACGCGCCGGCTGTTGACCGTCGTTTTAAGAAGAGGTGGTCCAATGACACTTCTGAAGTCCGGCAGCTATATTCTGCACATTCCTGGCAAGGACCACGCAGCGGTTGGCAGATTCCAAATAAAGTCGACATACATTTCGGAAGAGGAGGAGAGGAAACTGCTGAAGGCGCGCCCAGTTCGCGACTTGCGCGTTAAAAAAAAACTTTAAATTAAAACTTCAATATATAAAACTCTCGTTAGAGTGGAAACGAACGGTAGGTGAACCAAATGCAGCGATACGCTCGCAACCATCACGTAAAACGGGGCAGCGTATGGCCTAGTGGTAGAGAATCGGCCTCTTGTGCGCATGGTTCTGGGTTCGATTCTGATGGAGCCACTAGATAGAGGACTTTCCTTTCAATGGATTTTCTCATGCCATTGCTGCCCTAGATAACTGATGGCGTTCTTTCGAATGTCTTTGGCTAACTGCGCGGCTCTAGACGAAAAGGCGTCATGGAGATGGGTATGCTATATGGGCCATTGACGACTTCCTAGCGTTGCCCCAAATCCAACAACAAAAACCTCACGTAAGTCCATCACGTTGTGTTGTGCAAAACGCTTTCTCTAACATGATTACCATTTGCCAATGGCCTCTCAAGACGCGAACCAACAACTGAAGTTGCTCGCTCTGGACATGCCACTCCTAACGGTGGTCGTAAGAACTACGGACGTAGCAGCTGAGCATCTGCCGGCTGAAGCTCTCTATTCCAGCACCGACTACCTGATGTGGAGACATGATCTGCGCGAAGATTGGATGACGGACATCTTAGCCAGGGTTTGATCTGTTCAAAGCGGGTTCAAAGTTATGTCCCGAAATCCTTCAAAACGGTGCCGAATGTTCGCTTTTGTAGGGTACAAAAAAAAATTAGAAAAGCGGCCCCAAGGAGGGAGTGGAAAACGAAATCGGGATCTGATCTGAACGACCATGTCCTAGTGTTACCCTAGAAGTCCTAGAAAGAGTTACCTAAAATAGTGTACCGCAAGTTATACAGTGTACAAGAAAGAAGCAGCTGTATAAAATGTATAAAGCGTACTGTGTACTTTTAAATGTTACCTGATATACCTACCTATACAGTTTATATAGCGGGTTTTGCGTATGCAAAATTGCAGGTTGAAGAAGGCATACGCAGAGTTCTCATTGAAATGGAAACATTTGTTCTCTGAAATTGACATGAAGATCCAGATATGAAAGATGTCGGTACTTGCCACGCGCTGTAGCTGATTTGCCGTAAATCCTCCAATAGTAAGCCAAGTCCCCTTCCCCCACCACCATAAAAAGGGGGTACCACCAGCGGTTGGTTGCAAAACTAAGCGTCTTTGCGAACGGTAGACACTGGCGGATCCGGGATTTTCTGAGAAGAGGTGTCAAGGTCACAAAATATTTTCCACAAAAATTTCGATTAGAGAGCCATATTTCGCAGGCCTATTGGTGCCGCGGGCGTGTTTTCGACTTCGCAGCATTTGAAATAGGTAAGTCAATTGCACTGCTGGCAAAAAATTTTGCATTTCCGCGGTGTAGATCTTTCTGCCGTCTATGAGATGTGTATGAGACTGTAGAATGTAGAACACAGAGGTTATTTTTTATAGTTTACATGTTTAGACCGAGCAAATTATGTATCTCGAATCCTCTAATAAAGACGCCCGCTTCCCCCACACCTTCTCGATAAGGGTAGCCTTAGTCATCTGAAAAAGGAGCGCCCAGGACGACCCAGGAGTAGTTTGGGACCCCATCTATTTTAACTAAGTATTTAAGACGGACACTTTTGCGGTACACATCCAAAACGCACTTTTTAAAATGTCTCGTCCTCTACTCGACTGCGGACACTTTTGCTGTACACATCCGGCCTGTCGGATGTGTACCGCAAAAGTGTCCGTATCCTGAGCGTCTCTGTCTTCTGGCGACGCTCGAATACCTAGGGATACGGACACTTTTGCGGTACACATCCGACAATGGACACTTTTGCGGTACACATCCAGCCTGTCGGCTTTGTAACGCAAAAGTGTCCGGATCCTGAGCGTCTCTGTCTTCTGGCGACGCTCAAATACCTAGGGATACGGACACTTTTGCGGTACACATCCGACAATGCACACTTTTGCGGTACACATCCGGCCTGTTGGATGTGTACCGCAAAAGTGTCCGTATGCTGAGCGTCTCTCTCTTCTGGCGACGCTCAAATACCTAGGGATACTGACACTTTTGCGGTACACATTTGACAATGCACACTTTTGCGGTACACATCCGGCCTGTCGGATGTGTACCGCAAAAGTGTCCGTATCCTGAGTGTCTCTCTTCTGGCGACGCTCAAATACCTAGGGATACGGACACTTTTGCGGTACACATCCGACAACGCACACTTTTGCTGTACACATCGGGCCTGTCGGATGTGTACCGCAAAAGTGTCCGTATCCTGAGCGTCTCTCTCTTCTGGCGACGCTCAAATACCTAGGGATACGGACACTTTTGCGGTACACATCCGACAACGCACACTTTTGCGGTACACATCCGGCCTGTCGGATGTGTACCGCAAAAGTGGCCGTATCCTGAGCGTCTCTCTCTTCTGGCGACGCTCAAATACCTAGGGATACGGGCACTTTTGCGGTACACATCCGACAACGCACACTTTTGCGGTACACATCCGGCCTGTCGGATGTGTACCGCAAAAGTGTCCGTATCCTGAGCGTCTCTGTCTTCTGGCGACGCTCAAATACCTAGGGATACGGTCACTTTTGTGGTACACATTTGACAACGCACACTTTTGCGGTACACATCCGGCCTGTCGGATGTGTACCGCAAAAGTGTCCGTATCCTGAGTGTCTCTCTTCTGGCGACGCTCAAATGCCTAGGGATACGCACACTTTTGCGGTACACATCCGACAACGCACACTTTTGCTGTACACATCTGGCCTGTCGGATGTGTACCGCAAAAGTGTCCGTATCCTGAGCGTCTCTGTCTTCTGGCGATGCTCAAATACCTAGGGATACGGTCACTTTTGTGGTACACATTTGACAACGCACACTTTTGCGGTACACATCCGGCCTGTCGGATCTGTACAGCAAAAGTGTCCGTATCCTGAGCGTCTCTCTCTTCTGGCGACGCTCAAATACCTAGGGATGCGGACACTTTTGCGGTACACATCCGACAATGCACACTTTTGCGGTACACATCCGGCCTGTCAGATGTGTACCACAAAAGTGTCCGTATCCTGAGCGTCTCTCTCTTCTGGTGACGCTCAAATACCTAGGGATACGGACACTTTTGCGGTACACATCCGACAACGCACACTTTTGCGGTACACATCCGGCCTGTCGGATGTGTACCGCAAAAGTGTCCGTATCCTGAGCGTCTCTCTCTTCTGGCGACGCTCAAATACCTAGGGATACGGACACTTTTGCGGTACACATCTGACAACGGACACTTTTGCGGTACACATCCGGCCTGTCGGATGTGTACTGCAAAAGTGTCCGTATCCTGAGCTTCTCTCTCTTCTGGCAATGCTCAAATACCTAGGGATACGGACACTTTTGCGGTACACATCCAACAACGCACACTTTTGCGGTACACATCCAGCCTGTCGGATGTGTACCGCAAAAGTGTCCGTATCCTGAGCGTATCTCTCTTCTGGCGACGCTCAAACACCTAGGGATACGGACACTTTTGCGGTACACATCTGACAACGGACACTTTTGCAGTACACATCCAGCCTGTCGGATGTGTACCGCAAAAGTGTCCATATCTGAGCGTCTCTCTCTTCTGGCGATTGAAAGCAATAAATTTTTGTTTGTATTTTTTTGGTTCAAGGGCGCGCCGCCGTCCCCCCCCCCCCCGCACCACCACCTCACCCCCTCCGCTACCATCCCTTGCCTTCCTCTCCTCCCCTCTCCTTTTCTACACCATGTAGTTGCTTTGTATTTAAATGGCTACATTTTGTTTGTAATTTTTTGGTTCAAGGGCGCCCCCCCCCCCCCCCCCCCCCCCCCCCACAAAAAAACGCCCGACCCCTCCACCGCCATCGCTTGCGTTCGCCCGCCACCGTCTCCTTTTTGTACACCATGTATTTGCTTTGTTGTTCTATGGTGCTGGGCTGGTCACCATGTTCCCTTGTTTCAGAGTTGATTGTTTTCAGTTGTGCTTTATGCATTTCCGTGTGGAGCAGCATTTATTTTCTTGCACTTGGCGTTTTACGTTTGAGCAGAAGCTCTGGAAAATAGCAGACTGGATGTCTACAGTTTTAAGTTTCTTTTTATGGCTGCAGCTGAAGTTGTGTTAGTGACATCAAAACGCAGGCACCCGTGTGCGTGGATGCGCGCACGGGCGCCCATGCACGCACGCACGCGCGCGGATTCACGCACGCAAGCGAGGCAGGAGTCACCCAAGCGCGCATGCAAGCAAGCACACAGGCACTGAGGCACGAACGCTGGCACGTTCACACGCAGACAGGCATGCACGCACGCATGGAAAAGTGTCCCTAGGTATTTCGTATCCCTAGGTATTTGAGTGTCACCAGAAGAGGGAGACGCTCAGGATACGGACACTTTTGCGGTACACATCCGACAGGCCGGATGTGTACCGCAAAAGTGTCCGTTGTCGGATGTGTACCGCAAAAGTGTCCGTATCCCTAGGTATTTGAGCGACGCCAGAAGACAGAGAGGCTCAGGATACGGACACTTTTGCGGTACACATCCGACAGACTAGAGACCGATGCACACTAGAGACCCCATCCATACAATACCAAGCCAAAGATTGGTCGATGGGGTCCCAAACTACCCCTGGGCCCCCAGGACAAGAATTGGAGGATTTACGTCACGCACCACGACTTTTGTACAGGGTGTTTCATATATATATTCCACCACAGCTACCTAGCTCCCCTGAACCGATTGGGCTCAAATTTTGCATACATATACCCCCTTTGGCTGCGAATTGGAATACAAAGTTTCGTTGATTTTCATGCAGGGGCTACTAATTTATGAAATTTTTAAAAATGTCGAAATTTTTCAACTATTTTAGAAATTAAGTTTTTAACACAGATCGACGCGGCTCGTCGAGCTGATTCTGAAAATGCTAAAATGGTTTGGATTTGATCATGTTTCAATCGAGAAAATTGCGAAAAACTATTAGCTGATGGTCCAGTTATTTGTCGGCAGTTTTTGAAACCTTTTTAACAACACTGTCATTACAGGAGGCAACAACGGAAAACAGCGCAATCAATCATCCGCTTGGCACAATCGGCCTGCCGAATGGCCTAGAATTGTTTTGACATGGAGGGAAGCAGCCTATCAAATAAGTTCGTGTCAGTCTCCAGCTCTTTCCAGCACATCATTAAGGTGACTGAGCCATGATAGTTTTTCGCAATTTTCTCAATTGAAACATGATCAAATCCAAACCATTCTAGCTTTTTCAGAATCAGCTCGACGAGCCGCGTCCATCTGTGTTAAAAACTTTAAATTTTAAAATAGTCGAAAAATTTTGATATTTTTAAAAAATTCGTAAATTAGTAGCCCCTGCATTAAAATCAACGAAACTTGGAATTCCAATTCGCAGACAAAAGGGGTACATGTACGCAAAATTCGAGCCCAATCGGTTCAGGGGATCTAGCTGTAGGGGGTGGAATATATATATGAAACACCCTGTACTGTGTGCCTTTCGTTGCAAACTTTCAGTTGTATTGAACGGAGGACGGTATTATTTTCGTGTCAAGAGTGACTCAACCAGTTCCCTTTGTTGTGGACTGTTCCTGAGGCACGCAGGCACGCACTTACGCCTATTGAATAGAAAATCGAGTATAAAGAAAAAATGATTTGATTTTTTTTACTCTGGATTTGTTCAACGTGCCGCTCTTTTTCTGCGGTTACTCGATCGATCGGTCACAAACGCAAACTATTTAAACTCATGTGTTTAATTCGGACAGAGGCTACCTTAGCTCACAGAAATCATCCGGGTGCAGCTGTGTTGATGCTACTACAGTGTACCTGCAACACCGACAGACAGCGGCGCAAGAATTTGAGACCGGCGTGCATTTTGATTCTGAGTTCTGACACTTGGCGTGATGGACAGCTCGGCGAAAACGTGGTTGAGTGCGCACAGACGCAATCAACATCCACAGCTCGTATCGTATCGTAATGCACATAAAATGCACTAGTGTGTTGACCAGTACGGTAGGTATAGTGGTCACCGGGGAGGGGTAAGTAGGCTTTGGAGGGGGCACAGAGTGAGATACCCATTGACAGTCATCATCTGTGCGACCCGAGGTTGCGTACCCGATACGCATGCGCTTGGAAAGAGTTCACAAAAGTGTACAACAACTATGCACCAGTACTGTCGCAAGCCGAAATTTCTGCAACTGCAAAAAGTCACTCAAGGGTCAACGGTACACGCGTGCCGGCTGCATGTACATATCACAATTGTTCCATCAGCGCCTCTGCAGGCCCAGCATCTCTTGCAGGAGAGGCTTCTGGATCACGGCAGGCAGCTGCAAGAAGAACGTATGGTACGCGTCGGCGGCATTGCCCTGAATCAAACAAGATTCCAAAACCAGTACCGCAAATCGGCTAATTTGGCATCTTCCTTTACTATAACCACGGTATTCTGTCTGTCTGTCTGTCTGTCTGTCCGTCCGCACTTTCCCCAGAAGATGGGTAAGTCCTAGAGGGCTGCTATATGGGTCACAGTAATGGTCATGTGCACCTCACGTGCAATTGCACTCGGTGGCCCTGCTGTACTTTCCTATGAAAAGATATGCCGGGTTTCTATTTCTACTGGTGGCTGGGGGCTGGGGCGGGAGCCAGGTGGTGGGGCGTGTAGGCCTACACAAGGGTAGTGCGCACGCTGAGTTTTAGACTTGCAGCCCTCAAGACAAGAGAGAAATAAATTTTTGAAATGTGCATTTAAGTAACAAAAATCGATTTCTCAACACTGGCTCAATGGAGCCTTGTGAGAATGGTGGTGCGATAGTCCCAGTGTACCAAGGGTGTGTACGGACTTAGTGCAGGACGGATCCGATTTGGTGAAGTCCAAGGTCGTGATCGACTTCAACACTCAATCCGTTGAAGACCATGTACTGGTCAGAGTGCGCCAGCACCAAATTGTTAGAAAACAGTCCAGTGGCACTCTGAGGCACGCACGCACGCACGCACACACACATATGGATTTATTGAGATGTGAATTTAAGTAACAAAAATCGATTTCTCAACACAGAGCCAATGGAGACTGGTGAGAGCAGTGGCGCAATAGTCCCAGGGTACCAAGGGTGTGCACGGACTTAGTGGAGGACCGACCCGATTTGGTGAAGTCCAAGGTCGTGATCGACCTCAACACCCAGTCCGTTGAAGACCACGTACTGGTCAGAGTGCACCAGCGCCAAATTGATAGAGAACACTCCCTTGTGACTCTGAGCACTCGCACACGCACACACACACACATGGTATGGTCGAGAGCCACTAGGAGACCATAATGAAGATGGTCAGCGACTTACTGCCCAATGCCTTCTGTGTGAACACCACTGCACACAAGCTCACACACAGCACCCACACAGAGATGCTTCTCACTGACACACATTGTGACATATGTACTGGCACACGACTTGCGCTTTTCACTAGGGGCGAGCCGCGCAGCGCCGAGCCCATTAGCGTCGCGAGCCGCGAAGCGGCGAGCGACCTAGCACGCGAAGCGCGCGCCGAAGGCGCGCGCGAGCGCGCTAGTCCTTTACTATAACCATGGTATTCCGTCTGTCTGTGTGTCCGCACCTGGATCTCTGGAAGGAGGGATGGTGGGAGGGTGGTATATGTGTTATAGTAATAGTCGGTAGGTGCTGACGTGCAATTGCACTCGGTGGCCCTGCTGTACTTCCCTATGAAAATATATGCAGGGTTTCTATTGCTACTGGTGGCTGGAGTCTGGGGAGGGGGGAACAGGTGGGGCGCATAGGCCTACACAAGGGTAGTGGACATGCCAAGTTTCAGACCCGCCGCCCTACAGATAAGAGAGAAATAAATTTTTGAAATGTGAATTTAAGTAACAAAAATCTATTTCTCAACACTGGGTCAATGGAGACTGGTGAGAGCAGTGGCGCAATAGTCCCAAGATGCCAAGGGTGTGCACGGACTTAGTGGAGGACCGAGCCAATTTGGTGAAGTCCAAGGTCGTGATCGACTTCAACATCCAGTCCGTTGAAGACCATGTACTGGTCAGAGTGCGCCAGTGCCAAATTGTAAGAAAACAGTCCAGTGGGACTCTGAGGCACACACGCACGCACGCGCACACATGGAATGGTCAAGAGGCATTAGAAGACAATGATGAAGATGGTAGCGACTGACTGCCCAAAGCTTTCTGTGTGAACACCACTGCACACAAGCTCACACACAGCACCCACTCACACAGAGATGCGTCTCACTGACACACACTGTGGCTTATGTATGCTTAAGATAGGGGTTGGCCTCTTGATTCAAAGGTAAACACCATGTTCATAGAACTTTCTACAAATAGAATGTTTGTTCTGAACAAACATTTTTCTACCGGTGGCTGGGGGTTGGGGCAGGAGCCAGGTGGTGGGGCGCGTAGGCCTATGCAAGGGTAGTGTACATGCCGAGTTTCAGACCTGCAGCCCTCGAGACGAGAGAGAAATGAATTTTTGAAAGTTAATTTTTTTAAACAAAAATCTGTTTCTCAACAGTGGGTTGATGGAAAGCGGTGAAAAAGGTGGAGCGATGCTCCCGCTGTACGGAGGGTGGTTGTACGCTAGCGCATATTTTTGAAAAAGAAAAATAAAAAAAAGCATACAGCAAGCCTAGAAGTCGAACCACTGACGCATGTTTACGAGTCCGTTACCTAACCAACTTCGCCAATATAACAGGCGGCGACCAACTCAAACGGGCTTATGTATGTACGCTTAAGCGTTAATGTTTGCGACCCGATCCATTGTAACTGTAGCTAAACACCATGTTCATCGAACCTTCTAGAAATAGAATGTTTGATCTGTACAATGTAACCGCGTGTAAACATGGATATCTCAACACTTGCCTATGGAGGCTGGTTAGTGGTGCCATAGTTCCAGCATACCAAAGTAGTGCAGGAACTCAGTGTAGAATTTGGTTTTGTGGCGTTCTAGGTCGAGATCGACTACAACACCCACAACACCATGTACACGTGAGAGTGCGCCAGCGCCAAATTGTTAGAGAACAGTCCATTACGACTCTGAGTACTCGCACATGCACGCACGCACACACGCGCGCATGCGCACGCAGCACGCACGCACGCAGCACGCACGCACGCGCACGCACGCACGCATGCACGCACGCACGCACGCATGCACGCACGCACGCACGCACGCACGCACTCACGCGCGCGCGCGCACGCACGCACGCATGCACGCACGCACGCACGCACGCACGCACGCACACACGCACACACTGGCGCGCACCTGTCGCATTTAATACTAGGGGCGACGGGCGAGCCGCGCAAGCGGCGAGCCCGGAGGAGGCGAGGCGCGCAGCGCCGAGCCCGTTAGCGTCGCGAGCCGCGAAGCGGCGAGCGACCTAGCGCGTGAGCGCGCGCCGAAGGCGCGCGCGATCGCGCTAGTCCTTTACTATAATCGTCGCCGTGTCTGTCTGTGTGTCCGTCCGCACTTTCCCCCAAAGCTGTGCGGGCCCTGGAGGGGTGCCTTATGGGTCATTGTGATAGTCTCCTCCAGGTGACGTGCAATTGTACTCGGTGGTCCTGCTGTACTTCTCTATGAAAAGATATGCCAGGTTTCTATTTCTACCAGTGGCCGGGGGTTGGCGCGGGAGCCAAGTGGTGGGGCGCGTAGGCCTACAATAGGGTATTGTACGGGCCAAGTTTCAGACCTGCAGCCCTCAAGACTAGAGAGAAATGAATTTTTAAAAGTTAATTTTTAGGAACAAAAATCTGTTTCTCAACACTGGGTCGATAGAGACTGGTAAAAAAGGTGGAGCGATGCTCACACTGTGCGGAGGGTGGTTCTACACCATTGCATTTTTTTGAAAAAAGAAAAATAAAAACAACTACACGGCGAGTCTAGGAGTCGAACCACTGACGCATGTTTACGAGTCCATTACCTAACCAACTTCGCCAATGCAACAGGCGGCGACCAACGCAAATGGGCTTTTGTACGTTTAAGAGTAGTGTTGCCGACTCAATCCGTCGTAACTGTAGGTAAACATGCACATCGAACCTTCTAAAAATAGAATGTTTGTTCTGTACAATGTAACCGCGTATAAACATGGATTTCTTAACACTTGCCTATGGAGGCTGGTTAGTGGTGCCATAGTTCCAGCATACCAAGGTAGTGCAGGAACTCAGTGTAGAATTTGGTTTTGTGGCGTTCGAGGTCGAGATCGACTACAACACCCACAGCACCATGTACACGTGAGAGTGCGCCAGCGCCAAATTGTTAGAGAACAGTCCATTACAACTCTGAGTACTCACACATGCACGCAGCACGCACGCACGCACGCACGCACGCACTGGCGCGCACCTGTCGCGTTTAATACTAGGGGCGACGGGCGAGCCGCGCAAGCCGCGAGCCCGGAGGAGGCGAGGCGCGCAGCGCCGAGCCCGTTAGCGTCGCGAGCCGTGAAGCGGCGAGCGACCTAGCGCGTGAGCGCGCGCCGAAGGCGCGCGCGATCGCGCTAGTCCTTTACTATAACCGGCTAATTCTGTGAGTCTGTCCGTCCGCACTTTCCCCAGAAGATGGGCGAGTCCTAGAGGGGTGCTATATGGGTCACAGTGATGGTCGTGTGCATCTCACGTGCAATTGTACTCGGTGGTCCTGCAGTACTTTCCTATGAAAAAATATGCCGGGTTTCTATTTCTACCAGTGGCTGGGGGTTGGGGGTGGGAGCCACGTGGTGGGGCGCGTAGGCCTACACAAGGGTAGTGCACATGACAAGTTTCAGACCTGCATCCCTCAAGACGAGAGAGAAATAAATTTTTGAAATGTTTATTTAAGTAACAAAAATCTATTTCTCAACACTGGCTCCATGGAGACTGGTGAGAATGGTGGCGCAATAATCCCAGTCTACCAAGGGTGTGCATGGACTTAGTGGAAAACTGATCCGACTTGGTGAAGTCCAAGGTCGTGATCGACTTCAACACCCAGCCTGTTGAAGACCATGTACTGGTCAGAGTGCGCCAGTGCCAAATTGTTAGAAAACAGTCCAGTGGGATGTGTGTCCGCACCTGGATCTCTGGAAGGAGGGATGGTGGGAGGGTGGTATATGTGTTGTAGTAATAGTCGGTAGGTGGTGACGTGCAGTTGCACTCGGTGGCCTTGCTGTGGCCCTATGGCCCTATGAAAAGATATGCCGGGTTTCTATTTCTAGCGGTGGCTGTGGGCTGGGGCGGGAGCCAGGTGGTGGGGCGTGTAAGCCTACGCAAGGGTAGTGTACATGCCAAGTTTCAGACCTGCAGCCCTCAAGATGAGAGAGAAATAAATTTTTGAAAGTTAATTTTTTTAAACAAAAATCTGTTTCTCAACACTGGGTTGATGGAAAGCGGTGAAAAAGGTGGAGCGATGCTCCCACTGTACGGAGGTGGTTGTACGCCACCGCATTTTTTTTTAAAAAGTAAAATAAAAACAACGATCAGGTGAGGCAAACAGTCAAACCACCAACGCGTGTTTACAAGTCGGTTACCTAACCAACTTCGCCGATACATCAGCGGCGGAAAAAGACAAATGGGCTTGTATGTACAGTTAGGGTAGGCATTGGCCTCTCGATCCATAGGTAAATACCATGTTCATAGAACCTTCTAGAAATAGAATGTTTGTACAATGTAACTGTGTGTAAACATGAATATTACAACACTTGCCTATGAAGGCTGCTTAGAACAGTGGTGCGATACTTCCAGCATGCCAAGGGAGTGCAGGCACTCAGTGCAAAATCTGATTTCGTGGCGTTCGAGGTCGAGATCGACTACAACACCCACAGCACCATGTACACGTCAGAGTGCGCCAGCGCCAAATTGTCAGTGAACAGTCCATTACCACTCTGAGTACTCGCACATGCACACGTGCGCGCGCGCAGGCACACACGCACGCGCACGCACGCACGCACGCACGCACGCACGCACGCACGCACGTACGCACACACTGGCGCGCACCTGTCGCGTTTAATACTAGGGGCGGCGGAGGAGGCGAGGCGCGCAGCGCCGAGCCCGTTAGCGTCGTGAGCCGCGAAGCGGCGAGCGACCTAGCGCGTGAGCGCGCGCCGAGGTGACGTGCAATTGTACTCGGTGGTCCTGCTGTACTTCCCTATGAAAAGATATGCAGGGTCTCCATTTCTACCGGTGGCTGGGGGCTGGCGAGGGAGCGAGGTAGTGGGGCGCGTAGGCCTACCCAAGGGTAGTGTGCATGCAAAGTTTCAGACCTTCCGCCCTCAAGACAAGAGAGAAATAAATTATTGAAATGTGAATTTAAGTAACAAAAATCAATTTCTCAACACTGAGGCGATGGAGACTGGTGAGAACTGTGGCGCGATAGTTCCAGTGTACCAAGGGTGTGTACGGACTTAGTGCAAGACCGATCCGATTTGGCGAAGTCCAAGGTCGTGATCGACTTCAACACCCAGTCCGTTGAAGACCATGTGCTGGCCAGAGTGCGCCAGCGCCAAATTGTTACGAAACAGTCACACACACACGCTCTGAGACACGCACACACACACATGGAATGGTCGAGAGCCACTAGAAGGCCATTATGAAGATGGTCAGCGACTTACTGCCCAACCCCTTCTGTGTGAACACCACTGCACACAAGCTCACACACAGCACCCACACAGAGATGCGTCTCACTGACACACACTGTGGCATACTAATGGTGGCGCAATAGTCCCAGTGTACCAAGAGTATGTATGGACTTAGTGCATGGCCGATCCGATTTGGCGAAGTCCAAGGTCGTGATCAACTTCAACACCCAGTCAGTTGAAGACCATGTACTGGTCAGAGTGCGCCAGCGCCAAATTGTTAGAAAACAGTCGAGTGGGACTCTGAGGCACGCACACACACACATGGCATGGTCGAGAGCCACTAGAAGACCATGATGAAGATGGTCAGCGACTTACTGCCCAACGCCTTCTGTGTGAACACCACTGCACACAAGCTCACACCCAGCACCCACACAGAGATGCTTCTCACTGACACACACTGTGGCATATGTACTGGCACATGACTTGCGCTTTTCACTAGGGGCGAGCCGCGAAGCGGCGAGCCAAAGGAGGCGAGGCGCGCAGCGCCGAGCCCGCTAGCGTCGCGAGCCGCGAAGCGGCGAGCGACCTAGCGCGTGAGCGCGCGCCGAAGGCGCGCGCGAGCGCGCTAGTCCTTTACTATAATCACCGTGTCTGTCTGTGTGTCCGTCCGCACTTTCCCCCGAAGCTGGGCGGGCCCTGGAGGGGTGCCTTATGGGTCATTGTGGTAGTCCCCTCCCGTTGACTTGCAATTGTACTCGGTGGTCCTGCTGTACTTCCCTATGAAAAGATATGCCAGGTCTCTATTTCTACCGGTGGCTGAGGGCTGGGGCGGGAGCCAGGGGGTGGGGCGCGTAGGCCTACGCAAGGGTAGTCTACATGCCGAGTTTCAGACCTGCAGCCCTCGAGACAAGGTAGGAATAAATTTTTGAAATGTGAAATTAAGTAACAAAAATCGATTTCTCATCACTGGGTCCATGGAGACTGGTGAGAACTGTGGCGCGATAGTCCCAGTGTACTAAGGGTTTGTATGGACTTAGTCCAGGACTGATCCGATTTGGAGAAGTCCAAGGTCGTGATCGACTTCAACACCAAGTCCGTTGAAGACCATGTACTGGTCAGAGTGCGCCAGCGCCAAATTGTTAGAAAACAGTCCAGTGGGACTCTGAGGCACGCACGCACGCACGCACGCACACATGGATTTTTGAGATGTGAATTTAAGTAACAAAAATCGATTTCTCAACACAGAGTCAATGGAGACTGGTGAGAGCAGTGGCGCAATAGTCCCAGGGTACCAAAGGGGTGCACGGACTTAGTGGAGGACCGACCCGATTTGGTGAAGTCCAAGGTCGTGATCGACCTCAACACCCAGTCCGTTGAAGACCCCGTACTGGTCATAGTGCACCAGCGCCAAATTGATAGAGAACACTCCCTTGTGACTCTGAGCACCCGCACACGCACACACACACATGGCATGGTCGAGAGCCACTAGAAGACCATGATGAAGATGGTCAGCGACTTACTGCCAACGCCTTCTGTGTGAAGACCACTGCACACAAGCTCACACCCAGCACCCACACAGAGATGCTTCTCACTGACACACACACTGTGGTGGCATATGTACTGGCGCACGACTTGCGCTTTTCACTAGGGGCGAGCCGCGAAGCGGCGAGCCCAAAGGAGGCGAGGCGCGCAGCGCCGAGCCCGCTAGCGTCGCGAGCCGCGAAGCGGCAAGCGACCTAGCGCGTGAGCGCGCGCCGAAGGCGCGCGCGAGCGCGCTAGTCCTTTACTATAACCACGGTATTCTGTCTGTCTGTCTGTCTGTCTGTCCGTCCGCACTTTCCCCAGAAGATGGGTAAGTCCTAGAGGGCTGCTATATGGGTCACAGTAATGGTCATGTGCACCTCACGTGCAATTGCACTCGGTGGCCCTGCTGTACTTTCCTATGAAAAGATATGCCGGGTTTCTATTTCTACTGGTGGCTGGGGGCTGGGGCGGGAGCCAGGTGGTGGGGCGTGTAGGCCTACACAAGGGTAGTGCGCACGCTGAGTTTTAGACTTGCAGCCCTCAAGACAAGAGAGAAATAAATTTTTGAAATGTGCATTTAAGTAACAAAAATCGATTTCTCAACACTGGCTCAATGGAGCCTTGTGAGAATGGTGGTGCGATAGTCCCAGTGTACCAAGGGTGTGTACGGACTTAGTGCAGGACGGATCCGATTTGGTGAAGTCCAAGGTCGTGATCGACTTCAACACTCAATCCGTTGAAGACCATGTACTGGTCAGAGTGCGCCAGCACCAAATTGTTAGAAAACAGTCCAGTGGCACTCTGAGGCACGCACGCACGCACGCACACACACATATGGATTTATTGAGATGTGAATTTAAGTAACAAAAATCGATTTCTCAACACAGAGCCAATGGAGACTGGTGAGAGCAGTGGCGCAATAGTCCCAGGGTACCAAGGGTGTGCACGGACTTAGTGGAGGACCGACCCGATTTGGTGAAGTCCAAGGTCGTGATCGACCTCAACACCCAGTCCGTTGAAGACCACGTACTGGTCAGAGTGCACCAGCGCCAAATTGATAGAGAACACTCCCTTGTGACTCTGAGCACTCGCACACGCACACACACACACATGGTATGGTCGAGAGCCACTAGGAGACCATAATGAAGATGGTCAGCGACTTACTGCCCAATGCCTTCTGTGTGAACACCACTGCACACAAGCTCACACACAGCACCCACACAGAGATGCTTCTCACTGACACACATTGTGACATATGTACTGGCACACGACTTGCGCTTTTCACTAGGGGCGAGCCGCGAAGCGGCGAGCCCAAAGGAGGCGAGGCGCGCAGCGCCGAGCCCATTAGCGTCGCGAGCCGCGAAGCGGCGAGCGACCTAGCACGCGAAGCGCGCGCCGAAGGCGCGCGCGAGCGCGCTAGTCTTATACTCTAATCGCCGTGTCCTTATGTTTGTATGTGTGTGGGTCCGCACCTGGATCTCTGGAAGGAGGGATGGTGGGAGGGTGGTATATGTGTTGTAGTAATAGTCGGTAGGTGGTGACGTGCAATTGTACTCGGTGGTCCTGCTGTACTTCTCTATGAAAAGATATGCAGGGTTTCTATTGCTACTGGTGGCTGGAGCCTGGGGAGGGGGCAAACAGGTGGGGCGCGTAGGCCTGCCCAAGGGTAGTGTACACGCCGAGTTTCAGACCTGTAGCCCCCAAGACGAGAGAGAAATAAATTTTTGAAATGTGAATTTAAGTAACAAAAATCGACTTCTCAACACTGAGTCAATGGAGACTGGTGAGAACTGTGGCGCGATAGTCCCAGTGTACTAAAGGTGTGTATGGACTTAGTGCAGGACCGATCCGATTTGGCGAAGTCCAAGGTCGTGATCGACTTCAACACCCAGTCTGTTGAAGACCATGCACTGGTCAGAGTGCGCCAGCGCCAAATTGTTAGAAAACAGTCGAGCGGGACTCTGAGGGACGCACACACACACATGGCATGGTTGAGAGCCACTAGAAGACCATGATGAAGATGGTCAGCGACTTACTGCCTAACGCCTTCTATGTGAACACCACTGCACACGAGCTCACACCCAGCACCCACACAGAGATGCTTCTCACTGACACACACTGTGGCATATGTACTGGCATACGACTTGCGCTTTTCACTAGGGGCGAGCCGCGAAGCGGCGAGCCTAAAGGAGGCGAGGCGCGCAGCGCCGAGCCCGCTAGCGTCGCGAGCCGCGAAGCGGCGAGCGACCTAGCGCGTGAGCGCGCGCCGAAGGCGCGCGCGAGCGCGCTAGTCCTTTACTATAACCACGGTATTCTGTCTGTGAGTCTGTCCGTCCGCACTGTCCCCAGAAGATGGGCGAGTCCTAGAGGGGTGCCATATGGGTCATAGTGATGGTCGTGTGCACCTCACGTGCAATTGCACTCGGTGGCCCTGCTGTACTTCCCTATGAAAAGTTATGCCGGGTCTCTGTTTCTACCGGTGGCTGGGGGCTGGTGAGGGAGCGAGGTAGTGGGGCGCATAGGCCTACGCAAGGGTAGTCTACACGCCGAGTTTCAGACCTGCAGCCCTCAAGACAAGAGAGGAATAAATTTTTAAAATGTGAATTTAAGAAACAAAAATCGAGTTCTCAAAACTGGGTCCATGGACACTGGTGAGAGCAGTGGTACAATAGTCACAGGGTACCAAAGGTGTGTACACACTAGGTGTGAAACCAGTCCGGCTTGGTGAAGTTCAAGGCCTTGATCCACTTCAACACTCAGTCCGTTGAAGACCATGTACTGGTCAGAGTGCGCCAGCGCCAAATTGTTAGAAAACAGTCCAGTGGGACTCTGAGGCACGCACGCATGCACACACATGGATTTTTGAAATGTGAATTTTAAGTAACAAAAATCTATTTCTCAACACTTGGTCAATGAAGACTGGTGAGAGCAGTGGCGCAATAGTCGCAGGGTACCAAGGGTGTGTACTGACTTAGTGCAGGACCAATCCGATTTGGCGAAGTCCAAGGTTGTGATCAACTCCAACATCCAGTCCATTGAAGACCATGTACTGGTCAGAGTGCGCCAGCGCCAAATTGTTAGAAAACAGTCGAGCGGGACTCTGAGGCACGCACACACACACATGGCATGGTCGAGAGCCACTAGAAGACCATGATGAAGATGGTCAGCAGCTTACTGCCCAATGCCTTCTGTGTGAACACCACTGCACACAAGCTCACACCCAGCACCCACACAGAGATGCTTCTCACTGACACACACTGTGGCATGTGTACTGGCACACGACTTGCACTTTTCACTGGAGACTCTAATCGCCCTGTCTGTATGTGTGTATCTGGGTCCGCACCTGGATCTCTGGAAGGAGGGATCTCTGGAATGGATCTCTGGAACCAGTCCGGCTTGGTGAAGTTCAAGGCCTTGATCCACTTCAACACTCAGTCCGTTGAAGACCATGTACACGTGAGAGTGCGCCAGCGCCAAATTGTTAGGGAACAGTCCATTACGACTCTGAGTACTCGCACATGCACGCAGCACGCACGCACGCACGCACGCACGCACGCACGCACGCACGCACGCACGCACGCACGCACGCACGCACGCACGCACGCACGCACGCACGCACGCACGCACGCACGCACTGACGCGCAACTGTCGCGTTTAAAACTAGGGGCGACGGGCGAGCCGCGCAAGCGGCGAGCCCTGAGGAGGCGAGGCGCGCAGCGGCGAGCCCTGAGGAGGCGAGGCGCGCAGCGGCGAGCCCTGAGGAGGCGAGGCGCGCAGCGCCGAGCCCGTTAGCGTCGCGAGCCGCGAAGCGGCGAGCGACCTAGCGCGTGAGCGCGCGCCGAAGGCGCGCGCGAGCGCGCTAGTCCTTTACTATAACCACGGTATTCTGTCTGTGAGTAACTTCCCTATGAAAAGTTATGCCGGGTTTCTATTTCTAACGGTGGCTGGGGGCTGGGGCGGGAGCAAGGTGGTGGGGCGTGTAGACCTGTACAAGGGTAGTGTACATGCCAAGTTTCAGACCTGCAGCCCTCAAGAGAAGAGAGAAATGAATTTTTGAAAGTTATTTTTTTTAAACAAAAATATGTTTCTCAACAGTGGGTTGATGGAATGCGGTGAAAAAGGTGGAGCGATGCTCCCGCTGTGCGGAGGGTGGTTGTACGCTAGCGCATTTTTTTGAAAAAAGAAAAATAAAAACAACCATATGGGGAGCCTAGGAGTCGAACCACTGACGCATGTTTACGAGTCCGTTAAGTAACCTACTTCGCCAATTCAATGGGTGTGCAATATGACAAACAGGCTTATATACGCTTAAGTGTTAATGTTTGCGACCCGATCCATTGTAACTGTAGGTAAACACAATGCTCATCGAACCTTCTAGAAATAGAATGTTTGTTCTGTTCAATTAACCGCGTGTAAACATGGATATCTCAACACTTGCCTATCGAGGCTGCCTAGAACAGAGTGCGATACTTCCAGCATGCCAAGGGAGTGCAGGCACTCAGTGCACAATCTGATTTCGTGGCGTTCGAGGTCGAGATCGACTACAACACCCACAGCACCATGTACACGTCAGAGTGCACCAGCGCCAAATTGTCAGTGAACAGTCCATTACCACTCTGAGTACTCGCACATGCACGCACGTGCGCGCGCGCACGCAGCAGGCACGCACGCACGCACGCACGCACGCACGCACGCACGCACGCACGCACGCACGCACGCACGCACTGGCGCGCACCTGTCGCGTTTAATACTAGGGGCGACGGGCGAGCCGCGCAAGCGGCGAGCCCGGAGGAGGCGAGGCGCGCAGCGCCGAGCCCGTTAGCGTCGCGAGCCGCGAAGCGGCGAGCGACCTAGCGCGTGAGCGCGCGCCGAAGGCGCGCGCGAGCGCGCTAGTCCTTTACTATAACCACGGTATTCTGTCTGTGAGTCTGTCCGTCCGCACTGTCCCCAGAAGATGGGCGAGTCCTAGAGGGGTGCCATATGGGTCATAGTGATGGTCGTGTGCACCTCACGTGCAATTGCACTCGGTGGCCCTGCTGTACTTCCCTATGAAAAGTTATGCCGGGTCTCTGTTTCTACCAGTGGCTGGGGGCTGGTGAGGGAGTGAGGTAGTGGGGCGCATAGGCCTACGCAAGGGTAGTCTACACGCCGAGTTTCAGACCTGCAGCCCTCAAGACAAGAGAGGAATAAATTTTTAAAATGTGAATTTAAGAAACAAAAATCGAGTTCTCAAAACTGGGTCCATGGACACTGGTGAGAGCAGTGGTACAATAGTCACAGGGTACCAAAGGTGTGTACACACTAGGTGTGAAACCAGTCCGGCTTGGTGAAGTTCAAGGCCTTGATCCACTTCAACACTCAGTCCGTTGAAGACCATGTACTGGTCAGAGTGCGCCAGCGCCAAATTGTTAGAAAACAGTCCAGTGGGACTCTGAGGCACGCACGCATGCACACACATGGATTTTTGAAATGTGAATTTTAAGTAACAAAAATCTATTTCTCAACACTTGGTCAGTGAAGACTGGTGAGAGCAGTGGCGCAATAGTCGCAGGGTACCAAGGGTGTGTACTGACTTAGTGCAGGACCAATCCGATTTGGCGAAGTCCAAGGTTGTGATCAACTCCAACATCCAGTCCATTGAAGACCATGTACTGGTCAGAGTGCGCCAGCGCCAAATTGTTAGAAAACAGTCGAGCGGGACTCTGAGGCACGCACACACACACATGGCATGGTCGAGAGCCACTAGAAGACCATGATGAAGATGGTCAGCAGCTTACTGCCCAATGCCTTCTGTGTGAACACCACTGCACACAAGCTCACACCCAGCACCCACACAGAGATGCTTCTCACTGACACACACTGTGGCATATGTACTGGCACACGACTTGCACTTTTCACTGGAGACTCTAATCGCCCTGTCTGTATGTGTGTATCTGGGTCCGCACCTGGATCTCTGGAAGGAGGGATCTCTGGAATGGATCTCTGGAACCAGTCCGGCTTGGTGAAGTTCAAGGCCTTGATCCACTTCAACACTCAGTCCGTTGAAGACCATGTACACGTGAGAGTGCGCCAGCGCCAAATTGTTAGGGAACAGTCCATTACGACTCTGAGTACTCGCACATGCACGCAGCACGCACGCACGCACGCACGCACGCACGCACGCACGCACGCACGCACGCACGCACGCACGCACGCACGCACGCACGCACGCACGCACGCACGCACGCACGCACTGAGGCGCAACTGTCGCGTTTAAAACTAGGGGCGACGGGCGAGCCGCGCAAGCGGCGAGCCCTGAGGAGGCGAGGCGCGCAGCGGCGAGCCCTGAGGAGGCGAGGCGCGCAGCGCCGAGCCCGTTAGCGTCGCGAGCCGCGAAGCGGCGAGCGACCTAGCGCGTGAGCGCGCGCCGAAGGCGCGCGCGATCGCGCTAGTATACTCTAATCGCCGTGTCCTTATGTTTGTGTGTGGGTCCGCACCTGGATCTCTGGAAGGAGGGATGGTGGGAGGGTGGTATATGTGTTATAGTAATAGTCGGTAGGTGCTGACGTGCAATTGCGCTTGGTGGCCCTGCTGTACTTCCCTATGAAAATATATGCAGGGTTTCTATTTCTACTGGTGGCTGGAGCCTGGGGAGGGGGCAAACAGGTGGGGCGCGTAGGCCTGCCCAAGGGTAGTGTACACGCCGAGTTTCAGACCTGCAGCCCTCAAGACGAGAGAGAAATAAATTTTTGAAATGTGAATTTAAGTAACAAAAATCGACTTCTCAACACTGTGTCGATGGAGACTGGTGAGAACTGTGGCGCGATAGTCCCAGTGTACTGAGGGTGTGCACGGACTTAGTGCAGGACCGATCCGATTTGGCGAAGTCCAAGGTCGTGATCGACTTCAACACCCAGTCTGTTGAAGACCATGTACTGGTTAGAGTGCGCCAGCGTTAAATTGTTAGAAAACAGTCAAGCGGGACTCTGAGGCACGCACACACACATGGCATGGTCGAGAGCCACTAGAAGACCATGATGAAGATAGTCAGCGACTTACTGCCCAACGCCTTCTGCGTGAACACCACTGCACCCAGCACCCACACAGAGATGCTTCTCACTGACACACACTGTGGCATATGTACTGGCACACGACTTGCGCTTTTCACTAGGGGCGAGTCGCGAAGCGGCGAGCCCAAAGGAGGTGAGGCGCGCAGCGCCGAGCCCGCTAGCGTCGCGAGCCGCGAAGCGGCGAGCGACCTAGCGCGTGAGCGCGCGCCGAAGGCGCGCGCGAGCGCGCTAGTCCCCCACTAAATTTTGAGCGTCCCAGACCCCCTTTACGCCAGCGCCAGACTCATTCAATTGCAGCAAACCTTAAGACCCATTTTACTGCATATGACTGCACTGACCCCCCACCCTGCCTTTAAGGTTTAAGGTGCAGTTGATTGAAAAAAGCGCCCCCCCCCTCGGATACAGAGTGTTTTAGTTGGCACACGCTACTCCCAACTTCGTGTATGAAGTGTGTCTGACCGTGGTATCAGTGCGTAGAAAATTGCGTACTCGTATAGTTTGGACTGGTACTGGTCTATTGTACCTCAAGAACCAGGATTCTCCCAAGAACGTGGTCGTAATAGGCGTCGGCGCGCTCTGACGGCCCGTAGGTGCTCACGATGTAGCTGAAATTTGCAGAAATGCCGTTGCATACTGTAGGCAAGCTTCCACGTATAATTTGCCATGCACGCCAAAGACAGCGCGCGCGCGCGAACTCACTTTTTTAGAACTTGCAGGTAGCGATCCCAAATCTCCTTGACTCTGCCAGGCTCCTGCAGTCCTCTCCGAATTGGCGACAGCGTGGCAACGGCTGCCATGAGCATCAGAACCACCCTGTCCTTGGCCAACTCTGGCTTGAAGCTCTTGTAGAATCTGTTGACACGCTGCCGAATGCGCACGAGCTTGCTGTGCACGTGCGTGCGTGCGTGCGTGCGTGCGTGCGTCAGTTCAACTGATATTTTCAGTTACTCCCTTACTCGATGTACTTCTTTCTATGGTCGGCGGATCCAACAACGTTGAGAAGAGACAGTGGAATCACAGGCTGGCTCGAGCCAGCCTTGATCGTGTCGTTGGCTTCGTCGTAATCCAGGAGAACGTTCAGGATCGTCGCGGCGACGGTCGCGCCTGTGTAGCAGCGGCAGCAAAATGACTTACACGCACGCAGGCACGCACACACCCTTAAGGAGGACGACTTGGTCGTGCTGTTGCAGCGTCCTGAATGCCTGGAGTAGTGATGGCAATTTTGACGTTTTTCATTTTTAGGTAGGTAGGTTAGGTAAAGCTGGCCGCAAAAAGGCCTTAGGTAGGTTAGGTTAGGTAAGCTAGATCTTTCTGCTAGGTAGGTAGGTAATCGGGCAAATTCTTTAGGTTATAGGTAGGTAATTTATTTAACTCCAAGCTGTCAAGTGTCAGGCAATATTGCATGCAGGTACTGTAAACTTCCGAGCTGTGATTGCCAGCACTATGCATTGAGCACACGCACGCACGCACGCACGCACGCACGCACGCACGCACGCACGCACGCACGCACGCACGCACGCACGCACGCACGCACGCACGCACGCACGCACGCACGCACGCACGCACGCACGCACGCACGCACGCACGCACGCACGCACGCACGCACGCACGCACGCACGCACGCACGCACGCACGCACGCAAGCAAGCACGCACGCACGCACGCGCGCGCGCGCGCGCACGCGCCGACAGACTAGGGATGAGAATTTTTTTTTTTAACTTTTCTTTTTAAAAAAAAAAATTTTCTTTTTTAAAAAAAAAAAGTTGGTCGATTTTTTTTTTAATTAAAAAAAAAACTTTTTTTGTCGCGCGAGCGCACCGCGTACGCTTCCCTCGTGACTTACCGAGCCGGCGTTTACTGTACGTCCTCCGCTTTCTTTTGCGGCCTCTTCCCTGGTCCCCACTACCTTTTGGTTGGTTATGATTGTTTGAGTTGCGTTTCGCGCGAATATTTTTTGAAAATGTTTTTGAAGTAGAATTGCTGCTCCGTGTGAGCTGTTGATTGCAAACGTGGCGTTGCCGACGCGGGGGTGTCCCCAATTGCTTGCCAAGTCGAGTCGTCGTACTGTCGGCGAGAAGAAGAGCTGCTGCGGCGCCATTCTCCAAGAAGCGCATTCTTCTGGAGCATCGAAGGCGCCATCGTGCGTTTTCGTATTCTCGCGCGTTAATGGTAAACTCCGGAAAATGTTTCCGAAAAACGTCTTTTTTTTTTTTCGTGTTCTCCACTCAGTTTTTGGACCACCGCTCGCTAGAGCCCCAACCAATCGGGATGAAACTTGTTGTGCCTATGCAGTCCCTGGCAACAACTTTGCACTCTAAAGGATTAGTTTGTGCGTCTTACCGATCTGGAGATATTGCGCATTTTTACCAATTATCGATTTTTTCCCTTGGACATAGCCGTTTTTTCGGGTGGTTTCCACCAAGAGTAAAACTCGAAAAAAAGCCGAGTAAACCCCCAAATGTTTTTTGATTTCCTTGAACAGTTTCATGAGGCAAGTTCAGGACGCTTTTCAGAAATTTGAAATTCCACCCATGTAATTAGATATTGCCAATTAAAATTTTGCAAATTTGCGCCCAAAAAGTTTGTTAGCTATAGGCGCTTCACACGTTCATCGCATAGCTATGCTGCAATGATAAAAGTTGATCGCCTGGACCTGGAATAGTACCCTTTCAACAAATTGGATGGCTCCAATGCGCATGTCTCACTTGCCAGTCATCAAACCATCTCAATTTTTGGGATTTTTGAACGAAAGTTTGTTAGCTATAGGCGCTTCACACGTTCATCGCAGAGCTGTGCTGCAATGATGAAAGTTGACCGTCAGGACCTGGAATAGTACCCTTTCAACAAATCGGGCGGCTCCGACGACTATGTCTTGATTCTTGACCCTCGTGGCGCACCCACAATTAAGGTGACAGTTGAAATTTCGATCACCTTTAACTTTTGCTTGCTTTAAAAGATTTTAGCCAGTAACCGTTCAAAAGAAGCGCCTTCCAAAGGGGAATCGATCGAGTCATAACACGTGCCCTATTCGCGGCCATTGCTGTGAAATTTTTGCAAATGTTCAAACATCTACTTGGACTACAAATCGAGAGGTCGCGGGTTCGAATCCCGCACGCGCGCCTGCTGTGTGGTGCATCCCCTTATGAAAAAGATAAATTATACGTCACTCTGCTGTCCCTTCATGCCTTCAATTGACTTTTTTTAGCTTTTTTTGGCGCTTAATAATTACATTTGTATGGCTGACATAAACAAAAATAAAATGATAACATTTAGTGAATTCCCACCCATACATTTAAGCAGGGGGGGGGGGTGTTTAACACCCTTGCTGTCGGCAGTTTACTCATCTCCAATCCCCCCCCCTACCCCCAACCCCAGAATACTCTCTGACGCTGCCCCCCCCACTTCACAAAGCCGGTTACATGTATGTTCCCACCACTCAAACAGTCTGAGACAGTCAGCAGACACGCACGCACGCACCAAAACGCAAGACAGTCAGCAGACACGCACGCACGCACCAAAACGCAAGCACGCACGTACGCACCGAAACGCACGCACGCACGCACGCACGCACGCACGCACCAGCACGCACGCACGCACGCACGCACCGGAACTAACACCTGTGTTGATACATCACTATGATCCAATCGTCCGTTGTGTCAATTTTGCACTGCTGCTTGGCAAGCACATACATACATACGCCATTTAATGAGCTACAATGTACTGCGATTACCGTATGCATTTGCATAAGGTAATTCAACCCACCCATAACAAGCTCGGCGTCGAGCGCGTTCCATTAAGCCATCGCACGTGCCAGTACATCAAGCAGTTCGCGAGTAACACGCAGCACAGTTGTTTATCAGGGTCAGCGCGTCAGCGTCTGACCCCTAATATGGGACGACATTCTCAGTGCGGATTTTTCAAACTTCGATCGCCTCTAACTTTTGATTGCCTGAACGGATTTTGGCGCGTTATGGCGCAAAAGAAGCGCATTCTTCTGGAGCATCGAAGGAGCCATCGTGCGTTTTCGTATTCTCGCGCGTTAATGGTAAACTCCGGAAAATCCGGAAAAAACTCTTTCTTGGAGGCTTTCCAAAGCATTCTAAGATGGGGCACATCAACGCAAGCGCTGAGCACCTTTGTTGGCAAGCAGCCTTTGTACCTATATGCTAGTACGTACTCTTGAAAGAAAATTACATAGTCATCGTCTCATATATTGTATGTGACCCACTGTTTCACACTACTAACACAAGTAGGAAATGTGCATGGTGGGCCCATTTTGCAGTGTGGAGGAGTGACACGTTTTGCCTGAAAGCATTGTACAGAAACGACCAGGCACTAGGATTGAGGATCGATGACACTTGGTGCGGGACAGCGGTACTGGGAAACCAGGCGCACCTGACAAAAAGCTTCAAGTCAATAGAAGGAGAATATGCTAACTGGCGAAACGTTACAAAGTATCACTAGGAGCCGTTACGGACTAGACACTAGGGATGAGCACGGGCCTGCACATCTCGGCCCGGCCCAGCCCGCCAGATAGCCCGGCCCGTCCCGGCCCGGCCCGCACCCTCAAAATCCAGGCCCGGCCCGGCCCGGCCCGTCCAACTGCTCAATATCGCAGGCCCGGCCCGGCCCGGCCCGCAACACGAAATAAGTACAGTCACTACAGTGTACAATTTACTGAACTACCGTATGCCAATTGGCGTGATTTACTTAACGGAATGGCGCATCCACCTCTCACAATCGCAGTTCACAACCATTTTACGGCCTTTGCACCCTTTGAGCGCGAAAGACGCGCGTCATAGAATACAAAGTTGCTAATACGGTGCAGAATAGTCGCAGATACTTACAATGCATTACATTGGTAGCTATCTACGTTGGCCAGCCAAGAACGTCCGGCCCGGCCCGGCCCGGCCCGCACCCTCAAAACGCAGGCCCGGCCCGGCCCGGCCCGCAAAACGGGCCTGGAATTCCGGCCCGGCCCGGCCCACGGGCCCGGCCGGGCCGGGCCGGGCCGGCCCGGCCCATGCTCATCCCTACTAGACACCCATCTAGGAACAATGAATAGCATCGATAGATCAGTCGACAGAACTGGTCCACACGATCGAGGGCACACTCGCCCAGTGTTGGGCACACGCGATTAGGCGGTTCTATTGGAGTCCTAGTAGGACCGGGCACTCGAGGATGGATGGCACAAGCGCCTTTGAAAACTATTGTGTACCTGCTGCCCAGCTGCCTGCGCAATGTCACCCACTCAGGTGATGTTGTGTGGCCAGTGTACAACTGACGGCAGCAGGGCACTGCCAAGTGGAATCTCTCAACCATCTGTGCCAGGTGCCTCCCTTCAGGGAGTGGGTGAAAGCCCCAACCGCTTTACAAAATGTGCATGGCAGTGACCAATTGGGCTGGTCGGGGCCTAGAGCCCGCTCCCTTTGGAAACTGTCGTGTACCTGCTGCTGCCGAGCTGGCGGCGCAATTTCACCCGCTTGGGTGATGTTGTGTGGTCAGTATACAACTGACGGCAGCAGGGCACAGGTAATGTACTCTAAACCAACTGGGCCAATTGCCTCCCTTTGGTTAGTGGGTAAAAGCCGCACTGCGTGCATGCTGTGGCACAAAGTCATGCAAGCATGGGTTGTACTACACGGACGTGCTGCTTTTCTAATGTTTCTGGTGCACTGCTTACTGCTCTGCTGCTGTATGTCTACGCGTGTGCGTGTGTGTTTTACATTTTTTTTTGTCTTACGAAAAAACACTGTATTAAGGAAAAATTTGCAGGTGGCTGCAAAAAAGATGAATATGTGACGCTCTTGTGTTAAAGTCCAGTTTGAAAAGGAGCGGTATTAAGGCATGTCCCCACTGATTTCTAGAACTGCTGCATTGTAGCTGATCAACTTCAGTTTGAACAAACCATGTATAAAATCCGAACCAAACGCAGTAACACGTCACATATTCGGCGTTTTTTTTTTGTGTGAGCTATGTCACTCAGTCAAGCCAAAACACAAACGTCCATCAACTCATATCTCGTCTCTCTAACAAAACATTATCATTGCCATTATCATGGATGGACCTGACACTGCCAAAGTATTCCTACATAATAATTCGGTGCCGGTTTGTGACATGTGGGTTGGTGATGGTGTACAGTTGGTGATGTGTAGGCGAGACATACAGACACATAGTACAATCTGCTCCATTCCCTTCTGGCATTCCACCCAATGACGAACTGTTCATACAACATTTGTATTGTGCCCTAATGTGTGCATGTGTACTGCGTGCATGCGCACGTGCGCGTGCATACATATGCGTGCGTGCGTGCGTGCGTGCGTGCGTGCGTGCGTGCGTGCGTGCGTGCGCATGCATACATGTGCATGGGGTTTCCATGGGCATGGGTTTTCCATGGGCGCCGTTATTTTCGCTGCACATTTCCATTGTGGGCGAACACAACAAACGCCGAATATGTGACGTGTTACTGCGTTTGGTTCGGATTTTATACATGGTTTGTTCAAACTGAAGTTGATCAGCTACAATGCAGCAGTTCTAGAAATCAGTGGGGACATGCCTTAATACCGCTCCTTTTCAAACTGGACTTTAACACAAGAGCGTCACATATTCATCTTTTTTGCAGCCACCTGCAAATTTTTCCTT
>JASAMY010002232.1:0-35442 GCA_030248085.1 Paralinhomoeus sp. GSCO2_6 | reverse complement strand
GTTAAATGAAAGTTCCAAAAGTTATGACAAGTGACAAAAAAAACAAGTATAGGGTAGTAGTACACAACTACAGCTTGTAGAGCACACAGACATATACAAACAACGATTACCGTAAATGCAAAGATATTTACATACTAACAATGCTTACCGTACTTTTACAATGACCATACTGTACCGTTATTTACATAACGACAATTTAAGAATTCCTTTTTTTTAGTTCCAAATGTCGGCGGCACAGTATGTACCACAGTTTGCGCTGGTGTACACAGTAATTCTAACACAGCAGGAAAAGAACAGAAGTCCGCCCCGAAAAGCCAAGTAGTGTTCGTTCACTCGCTCATGAGTGGGACTTTCTGAATGGGCTGACGGGTGAGCTTCTTGACGAGGTTCTCTCTAAAGATGTGGTCGAAGGCGAGCGCTGGAAAGAAGTAGAAGCCGACGCGGACGGCGTCGAGGGCGTTGACGAAGTACTGGGCGTACTTGTACTGCCAGACGACCGCGAAGCTGCGGCGCTGGCTCTGGACGGGCAGGCAGACGTCCATGAGGGGAAAGGAGCTGTAGATGGCGCCGACCACGTAGTTGGTGAGGTCGATGAGGAGCAGTATGGTCGACTGCGTGCAGATCATGACGGCGAGCACGCGACGCCGGCGCGTATCGTCCGTGGCGCGGCGTCGGAGCGTGTTCACGATGCCGGCCGTCAGCAGCAGCAGCAACACGTACGTCAGCGCCTTCATGCCCAGCGAGAAGCTCTCCTTGAACAGCGAGATGTTGGCGTAGGTGGCGGTCGTGTAGAAGTGGGACGGCTGGAGCGTGTAGCCGCTGTCGCTGCTCGCGACCGAGTAGCGTAAGTAGGTGACGAAGAAGTCGAACGCGAACGCCTGCGCGTACTCGACGAGCACGACCAGACGGACGGGCACCTTCTGGAGGGCGCGCGTCAGTCGGCGCAAGCCCAGCATCGACGCAGAGCTGGCGACCACCTCTAGGAACTGCAGGTAGACGCCCACGGAGAGACTGGCGTTCGCGACGAACGTCACGACCATGGAGGCGCGCAGGTGCTCGACTCGGCGCCGCTCGCTCGTCAGCAGCAGCGACAGAGGCACGGTCGTGCAAATCACCGCACAGCCGGCGAGCGCGTCGCAGACGAAGTCGGCAAAGAGGAGCGCCGTCGTCCAGGACTGCCGTCTGAGGTCCCAGTAGACCCAGGCGGTGAGGGCGGCGAACGTCGTGCCGGCCAGTCCGCAGATCAGTAGCGGCAGCACGAGCAGCGCCGTCTCGCCGCTGAACGCCGTCCGACGCGCCAGCGCCACCGCCGATTCGTTGACGACCACCATCTCGTAGCCTTGCCACGAACGGTACGCAACCCACTCCGCGTACACCTCAGCCGCCAGCTCGTCGCCCGTCCGACTCCGATTCAGCAACTCCGCGAGGCAGACGAATCTGCAACGACTATGTTCAGTTCCTGTCGCTGTTCGGGGTGGGGGGGGGGGGGGGGGGTTGGTGTGTTTTGTTTTTGTGGTGTGGGGTTGGTTGTTCTTTTTTGGGTGTGTTCTGTTTTTTCTCTGTTCTGTCGTTGTTTTCCTGGGTTTGGGGCTGCTGGTGTCGTGGGGGTGCGGCGGTCCTCGGGCGTTGTGTGGGTGGGGTTGGTTTTGTTTTGTTTTTAGCGGCTCCACATGAGTACGGTAGCACTGAATTTTAACCGAAATTTTCGGTGTACACAACAACACTACAACATGTTTCGCATGCATGGAAAGCGCGTTTGGCTGTGTCGAGGTGGGGTCCGGTCGGCGGGTCGGCCGTTCGCGCTCGAAGAGTGGTGCATCCTTCAGGCGCGTTCGTCCAATTTGTAACTCGTCCTTCCTTCCGTCATTCTTCTTCCAAAGGATGGCTGCACACAGCGAGAAGCGGCGACCCAATCGCCTTCTGCAAGAACGCTCGCCGTACTTACTCCAACATGCTTACAATCCGGTCGATTGGTGAGACGTTTCTGCGCGGAATGCTGTGAAAATTCCAGTAACGTTTATGCTATCTCCATATTTGGGTACCCTTGGGGCGAGGAGGCACTGCGCGCGGCGCGCGACCGCTCCGTGCCGATTTTCCTCTCGGTGGGCTACTCGACGTGCCACTGGTGCCACGTCATGGAGAAGGAGTCGTTCGAGAGCGACGCCATCGGCGCGCTCCTCAACGAACATTTCGTCGCCGTCAAAGTGGACCGCGAGGAGAGGCCCGACGTCGACAAGATGTTTATGACCTTTGTCCAAGTACGGACAGGCTATCATGGTGGCATCAGGCATAGCATAGGTGTAGGTTCGGTCTGAAGCCAGGGGTCTAGGTGCTCGAGAGCGGGATCTAGAGCCATGCCGGGATAGAAGGAACATTTTGGTTGGAGGAATGGTCAAAATAGAAAAATGCTCCAGAATAGCGTGCAAATACGTACTTTTTGGTCCAAAATGTGTCAAAAATACCCGACCCCTTGTGATTCCGATCCCGTCCCTGCGCACTGATTTTCCAGGCGACGACGGGTGGCGGCGGCTGGCCCATGAGCGTATTCCTCACGCCCGACCTAAAGCCGATAGTGGGCGGCACGTACTTCCCTTCGGAGAGTCGACACGGCATGCCTTCTTTCTCCTCCGTCCTCCAGACTGTCGCCGAGGCCGTGCGTTTGCCCTCCCCCCCCCCCTCTGACCACGATTGCTATGCTTGTCGACGCTATGCGTTCCAGTGGAAGGACAAGCGTGCGCTGGTCGTGGAGCAGGGCGACAAGCTGGCCGACGCCATGCGCAAGCTATGTGTCGCCGAAGTCGCCGCGACGCCGGGAACTGGGGGCGCTGTCTCGGTTGCCGAGAAGAACGCCGCCTCCTGCTACGGTCAGCTGCTGGCGAATTTCGACGCGGTGCGGGGCGGTTTCGGCAGCGCGCCAAAGTTCCCGCAACCCGGTCGGTTTACAAACCGGTCTCCATCTCAGCAGGAGTTGGAATTCTTTCCCTGTCTCTCAGCAAATCTGGACTTTCTACTCGCCTACTCTCGCTTCGCGAAGGACGACGCCCAGCGAGAGGGCTGTGTGCACGCGGTCGCCAAGACGCTCCGCTGCATGGCGAGGGGTGGCATTCACGACCACGTCGGCAAGGTGCCAACCCAGCTTTTGCTTGGGGGGGGGGGATGGCCGCAAGCCATGTTTAGGGCTTCCACCGCTACTCCGTGGACAACCGCTGGCACGTGCCCCACTTCGAGAAGATGCTCTACGACCAGGCGCAGTTGGCCTCGACCTATATCGACGCGTTTCGCCTTACGGGCACCGACTACTTCGCCACCGTGGCCAGAGACGTGATCGAATACGTCTGCGAGAATCTCAGCCATCCCGTATTGTATTGGGGCATTTGCGTGCGGGTGGGTTTCCCGTCTGACAAGCTCTTGCTTGCAGGAGGGAGGGTTCTACAGCGCCGAAGACGCGGATTCGCTGGCGACGAGCGAGAGCGAGCAGAAGACTGAGGGCGCGTTCTGTGTCTGGACCGCGGACGAGCTTCGTCAGCTGCTGGGAGAGAAGAAATTGAAAAATTCCGGAGAGCACTCGCTGGCCGAGCTCGTCATGCGGCACTACGGCTGCACGGAGGGCGGCAACGTGCCCCCGCAAGTGGTGCGCGTCATTGTCGGCTCATCCGTGGGACAAGCAAACGTGCCGTCTTCTCCTAGGACCCGCACGGCCAGCTCTTGGGCAAGAACGTGCTAGAGCTAGTGGGTCACCTCTCCGACTATGAGGCTCTCTTCGGCTTGTCGGAAGAGGCTGCCGAAAATCTGCTAGCCGAAGCGCGCGACACGCTGCTCGAGGCGAGGAGTCGTCGACCGAGGCCCCACCTCGACGACAAAATGGTCGCCGCATGGAATGGTCTGCTGAGCTAGTACCGTATGTCGGCGCAGGGCCCTCCGAGACATGGAGAATTTGAACCGCAGGTCTTATGATGTCGGCTCTGGCGAAGGCGGCGGCTGCACTCGACGACGACGAATTCAAGAAGAGACTGGAAAAGGCCGTGCAGTTTATGGAACGGCACTTTATCGCTCGCGTTAACGAGTCAGTGGGGTTAATGATGAAATATGCTAATTAGGTTAGGTATATGTTACTTAGAGGACGTGTTTTTAGTTCTACAGCGGGCGGCGGCTATCGTTCCGAAGGCCAGCTCAAGCTGAGGCGCTGTGCGTATCACGATGGCGAGGGAGGCGTCGTTGATCAGTACGATTTTTATTTTTATCGTTCATTTCTTTACCAGTAAATGCTGACATTTAGAAAGGGCGCGCCTCTTGCTTTCGGCGATGACTACGCGTTCGTCGTGCAGGGCTTGCTGGACGCGTATGAGACGCTCGTCGACAGTCGACTGTTGACGCTTGCCTTGGGTCTGCAGGAGAGCTTCGATCGCGACTATTGGGATGCAAAAGCTGGAGGCTACTTCCTCAACACCGACCACAGTGACGAGCCATTGCTCAGGCTCAAAGACGGTAGGAGGGGATGTTAGCCGAGGAGGATGAGTCAGTATTTTAGCTGGCTAATTTATAATTGGCTACAGAGCAGGACGGCGCCGAGCCGAGCCTGAACTCGGTGGGCGCCCTGAACCTGGCGCGTCTGTCGGCGATGTTGGGCCGCGAGGACCTGGCGAGTCGCGCCGACACGCTGCTGACCTCGGCGTTCGGCGGCCGTCTCGACCGATTCGCCTTCGCCCTCCCCAAAATGCTCGTCGCGCAGATGGCCAACAGCTACGGCGCGACCAAGGTACGCTCACCTACTGACTAGCCGACACAGCGTCGCTACCATATCTCATCATACCCCATTTAGCCCCTATGTTTGACGAAATTTTTCGTGTCTTTCGACGCTATTTTTGGTGCACAATTTCGACATTCTGGATGCCTGCCCGTCTACCTACTCCCACATTGTGGTCCAGCCGGAGACAATCTCCTCTCTTGAAAGGCCATTTAATATCCCCCCCCCAATTCCACCTGTCCCAGCTGCAGCATGCCTACGAGTTGCGCCCCCCCCCCAGAGGGTACTCTGCCCCCCCCCAACTCCCAGAACCACAGTGTACGTGTCTGACGGAACAAGAAATCGAAACCAGTTTAGATCGTAGTGGTCGGCAGCACTGGAGAAAGCCTCACGGCGCAATTCCTAAGCGAAATACACAGGCACTACTTGCCGTTTAGAGTCCTACTCTTCATAGAGAAAGACAAGACGGGTTCGCTCGTGAAACAGCTACACATGACATTGAGTCGAAGGCGCATTTCTAGACGATATTTTGACCGAAAAGGTTGAACAGTTGGAGGATATGCGAAGAGGCGCGTCGGTCACTCCAACTGTCTACGTCTGTCACGGCATCAGCTGCTCCCTTCCAATTACAACGCTAGATGAACTCAAGGCTCAGCTCAATGCTATTGGAAGAACGGTACAAACAGACGCAAAACAATGATCGATAACACACGAGACAATTGTGCATTGTCTAACGGAATGTCTGATATTATGGCGACGCTGTACAAATCGGCGCTGCGAGTCTGAGCGCGTCTGCCGAGAAGAGTTGTGTGAGTAGAGAGAAGTGAATAAGAGTTATGGCGTGTTGTTGCTGCATAAGATACAGCAGCTTAAGCTTGTCTATTTATGCAGGTCAGAAGGTACTCACGGGTTCATGGCTGCTCGCTAGATAGAGACAGAGGGTAGTTGTCCTTGACCACTTGGTTATTGCTCTAGCAGACGTGAGCCATATACACCATGTATCATGACACCAGCAAGTCCATTCCTTGAACTGCGTGCAGCGACGTCGCGAAGGCCTTTGTCAGTTGTCTGAGGATGGCAGAGACCGCGACGCAGCTTCCTGCGCCGGAAGTGTCGGCTATTGGAGGATTGGTTTGGTAGGATACCTGCCCCAACCATCTAGCTGGGTAGTGGGTGTAGGGGGCGCAAACAGACCCCGGTGCATTGGCGTGGCTGAGTGGCGGCGTTGGGTTCCTCATTCTTGGAGAACAAACAGCCTCCTTGGGATAATGATATGTAAGCACAGGCTGCGCCAGTCAGCGTTCTTTTGGTGAATCCGTTCGGAAACTGCCTGCACTAGGACTGAGTTCACGCCATACGACGAGGCAACATGTCCATGGGAAGCTAAGCTACTGCTATTTCTTATCTATAATCGTCGAAAAGCGTGACTTGCAAAAGTTTTTTAGATGTGTTGTGACATCTACCTATGTGGGTCTACATTGTGTGTTAGTGGCATACTTTGGCGCAGTGTTGTCGTCCACCGTAAATAATACATTTGTTTGTTCCTAGAGGAGTTCCCGCATTCATCAATGACTCAGTCGTTGACTGCCCAGGCTGGCGGTGTGTCGAACGGTTGCTTAACTGAGATGTGCGGTAAACAAACACATCCCTGAAGAATGAAGTGTTAATTCTTTCGTAATAACAGACACGAATGTGTGGAGTGGAGGCGTCAACGTTGAGCGGCTCGTGCGTGTCACAGTCACAACAGCAGTGTTTGGTCGTCAGCGGTCCCAGGGAATCTGCTGTTTGTCCTCGATGAGGTAGAGCTCCTCGAGCAGCGCATTCGAGTGTTGGAGCAGCTTGCGCTTCACCGCCTCCGGCTCCTCCATGTCGCGGAACAGCGTCTCAGACTGCAGCATCAGCGGCACTGACGGCGCGATCGTCACGCAGCCCAGCTTGAACAGGCGTCTGCAACTGCACACACGCATGCCACGCTTGCGCACGCACCCGCCCGAATACGGCTTAAGGGCAACGCAAGGAGGCCGTCAATTGCCCATATAGCGTACTGTACATACCCATCACCGTAACGTCTTCCTGTTTGGAGGCACTAGCCACGAGGGCCGCCAAAAACATTCGGAAGGACGCCATCTGCAATCTAGGGCAGCAACAGCACGAGAAAATTGATTGACAGGGAAATCCCCGATAGGGATCCATCATCCTTGCAACAACACCATAAAATCGTGCACGACGCACAGAAGACCACGACCTGTAGGTCTCGAAGACCGAGTCGAATCCGAAAGGAGGCTCCTCGCAGAAGCGTGCGAACTCCTTCTGGAGGCACTGATAGTAGTGTCTGAGCAGCTCTTGCGTGTGCCGCTTTCGAAACTCGGCGTTCGTGTGGCAGCAGATGAGTCGCGCCAGGTCCTCCGCGACGGAGCCAGGGTGCGCCAGCTGCAGCGGTGTTCTCATTGACCACAGTCGCGTGTGTTCCCTTCGCCGCTGGCTCTCGCTGACCTGCCAGTCGAACATGGCCTCGAGGCGCTCCTCTCCCTCCTCGTCCTTCTTCAGCAGCAGATTCACGAGTCGAATGTCGCCGTGCACAAGCACTGCGGGCATCTTCATCTCCTCGTGCAACTGCAGGTGGGGTGTGAATTCAACTAGGGACCTCCTCAGTTACAGATACGCTCCCCCCCCCGCAGACCTACACTGACCTTGTATGCGTACATGAAGTTGCGAACGTTTTGGAGCGACAAGACTCGGTCGGCCGTCTCGGGAGCGTAGTAGTCAGCGTAGGTGGTCTTCATGAGGTTGACACCTGCGCGGCTCATGCTTTCGAGCACCTCCTCGCATTGGTCTCCCATCACGTCGACTATGGTCACCGCGATGCCGTGCTTCGTCCACTCCGTGTCGCGGAGCGTAGCGCAATGGATGCGCGCCAGAGTCTGCACCACCTGCATTGACAAGTATGTATGGGCCGTTTGCTTGCACTGCAATCCGATGAATCGTGCGTGCGTGTCAGTGCGCGTACGTCTTTCATGACAGACGGACTGCCCTCCAGGTCCATGATGCCTTTGAAGAATCCGCGCGAGCTGAGGTCCTCCATGACGATGACGCCCTCCTTCAGCTCCTCCTCACACGCCTCCTCGGTGAAGTAGATTTTTGGGCAAATGAACTCGTCCTCTCGACCTTTGGCGTACTCGTAAAACTTGCACTCGTTGTTGTGCGCCTGAAAAAACAACTGACACATTTGCTAACAGTAGACGTGACGTGTACGTAACCTGCAACTGGAGGTTTGGGCTTCCTCGCAATCGAAAAACTGAACTGCGCCCACCCGCGACCAAAAATTCTCCTTAAAGGTTTTTTTGATTGTATTGTGGCGCATCTTTCCAAATACGTTCCAAAACCCCGCACTTTCAACCGATTCGCCCCCCCCCCCCCCCCACTCGGCCTGACAGGTACGGACGTGCCGTGTGGACTGTGCGTGTCATTTACGCATAGAGAAGCCCGACAGCGCACCATAAGTACGCCCTTGTTGAGCACGGCCTTCTTGCCGCCGAGGGCCTCTTGTAGGTCGTCGAGTTCTCCGTGTATCTGCTCGAGCGCCTGCAGCGTCGGCGTCTTCAGCACGACGCGCTTGGGCAGCTCCACGTCGCTGCTGCTCCACTCGATCGTGAGACGCACCACCCTGCAGCGGGCGCTCAGTTCGAGCGAGTCAGCGAGTCTCTGTGGGGAGGGGGCGGTGCAGTCACCCACCTCGAGAGAAAGCCGGACGTCTGCCCAATCCTCTCGGCCGTGCATCGCTGGAACTCGGCCGTGGTCTTCAGCTCGCGCTGCAGTATCGCCTCCAGGCGCTCGTAAGTGATCCCAGAGTACGGAACTTTCTGCCGTTTGTCCATGGCAGTGGCGCGCTGCGGACATTCGCCGAGCTCGTGCCCGAATCTCGCCTGGCGGCCAGTTGTGTCGCGGTGCTCCACTAAAAGTCACAGGGGCCGGGGCGTCGTCGTCGCTGTTTGCTATCGACGCGCCTTTGGTCGCGCGGAGCGTCGCTCGTTTGCCGTACGGCACGTGGACGACCACGTGGGGTCGGTTGGCCAACGCACGTGATACGCCATCTCTGTTTGCACGCCCTGGCGCATAAGCAACCAGCTGCACATGCACCTAGCGCCTATCGCTCCCTTGTCCTCAGCCACGATTGGCGACGTCAGTTCTTCATTAAAAAGCAAAGTGGATGCTGCGCGACAATTGAGGAGACAGATGAACCCGAGAACGAGAACTCCAACGACTTTCATTTCCTAAGGCCACTCGTCAACAACACTTCAGACATTGCGATAAACGATCCAATGGGTGCTACATGAGTTCAGTAGGTTTGGCGCTTTGTTGACCTGCGCTACGACGGCAGAACACGTCATTGAGAGGATTTCTCCGCGACGACCGCGTCAAAGTGGACGAAGTCGTGGAATTCCGTTTCGTAGAAGGGCCGCCAGGCGCCGCTCGTAGGGTCGTAACGCTCCACTGCCGCAATGGGCGGCGGGGACGTGTTTTCATAGGCGAACCGAGGTCGATGGCCGCCCACGGCGAGCAGCTCCCCCTCCCAGACGATCAGCTTGAGATGGGCGCGCTCGTCGTTCAGCGACGCGAAGTAGTGCCAGTCTCGCCTGTTCATGTCGAGCGCTTCGCACGTAGGCGTCGCCACGCCGGCTGCAACGCTCGACACCGTTGAACCGCTTCTTGGAAGCCGGCCAGGCGGGCCACCCGACGTGCGATTCCGGCACACGCACCCATGTTGACGATGCCCTCGACGAATCTGACCACTCCTCCGCACACGACGATTTCGTCGTTGTAGAGCGCGGCCGCGGCGTGAGCTCGAGCCATCTTGAGAGGGGGAAGCGTCGAGGCGCGTCCACGTTGCAAGTCCAGAGCCAGCGCGTCCTTGCACAGCCGCAGCGAGTCGGCCATGGCCAACCTGTACGCGTCCTGTACGTCGGTTCGACCGAGACCCGCCTCGACGACTCTCATCACCGCCTTGTCGTAGTCTGAATTCGCCGCCCAGCTCGTCGTCGTGGGCCCGGAGCGACAGTTTAATTAATGCACCGCCGACCTTCAACAAATGCCATGCCACCGATGACGAAGACTTCGTCTGCGACTTGCACGATCGCGCTGCCGTTCGAGCAGCGGTCGGCGCCACTGCCGAAGGGCACGCGTTCCCAGCTCGAGCCTCCGCGGCGTCTGCGGCTGCTATGCGCCATTGAAGCGATCTCTTGGAAAGCGGCCCTGTTCTCCAGGAAGAGCGGAGAACTGTCGGCCTTCACCTCTTCCCCGCCCACCAGCCACCAGTCCATGACATCATCCGAAGAAGCGTCGTCTTCTCTCTTCAATCGTCTCGTCTCGCTTTCTACAGTCGAAATTGGAGTGGGTCGTGTATTCCAGGAATTCAGTGTCTGCTAGAGTGCCAGCGAGTAGAAAAGTAAGTGCTGAGTGTACAACGTACTGCCGAGTGTATGTACTGTAGTGTACTAACTAACTTCTCTGCTAAATTAGTCACTACTAATATACTATATTTTCCAAGTCGACAGTGTCACATTACATAGTTCCGTTCGCTCGCATGTCACTTCCGCTCATCGTGTTTGGGATCACTGTAGTGTCGTTGCGTACACTACATCCCTCCCCTTCTAGCTGAAGACGGGCGGCTGCTGTAGCCTGCAGCGGTCGTCTTCTGGGTCGATGCCGGCGTCGACAGCGCGGCGGTCGTCTTCTTGGTCGGTGCCGGCGTCGACAGCTCGGCGGTCGTCATCTGGTTCTGCGCTCGGACGACCGGCTGGTGGGACGGTTCTTGGGCGTGCGGGAAGAGCATGGCATCTCTGCCCAGGGCGCCGGTGCAGCGACGGATGCATGGCGCCGACGGCCGCGATTTTCTCAGGGTCCGCGCCTCGTGCCATCTTGATGCAGTCCGACGCCTGTTGCTTCGTCTGCCGCGCTGGGCCAGCAGGCGCATGTCGTCCTTCTTCGACTCGCAGATGTGCCCCTTGAACGTGTCCTTCGTGCGCGTGGGCGCCGCAGCAGCCGCGTTGGGCGTCGTCAGCACCGGGACGGCTCGGCTCTGATCCCACAGCGGCACACTCTCCAGCAGTTGGGTCGTCGTGGCGGAAGGAGCCGCCTCTGCTGCCGCAGCATCAGGCGCCACTCCGCTCAGCTTCTGCTGCCGCCGGCATCGCAGTCGCTTGGGCGATCCGCAGCGTCTGACGGAGTGGCCCTTCTTGGCGCAGTGGGGACGAGGCTTTGCAGCCGGACCGGCGCGGTCGGTGGAGGCTGGCGTTCCGCAGTCATTGCTGCCGTCGCCGTCGTTGTCTTCTCCGGCCGACGCCGTCCGCCGCCTCTCTGCCCGTTGGTCGTCTTCGAGCTGGTCGCTTGGTCGCCCGGCGCCCGTGGGGAAGACACTTCCCACGATCTTGCTCCGCCGCCGGAACGGACTGGTCTGCTCGAGCACGTGAGACAGCCGTTTGTTCACGCTCCATGCTGGCAGGCGGGCCGATGGCGCGGCGGCCGTCGACTGCTCGCTCGTGGACGACGCCAGCGTGGCGGTTCTTCTCTAGGTCACGCCACTTGTAGTGTACTAACTAACTTCTCTGCTAAATTAGTCACTACTAATATACTATATTTTCCAAGTCGACAGTGTCACATTACATAGTTCCGTTCGCTCGCATGTCACTTCCGCTCATCGTGTTTGGGATCACTGTAGTGTCGTTGCGTACACTACATGTACAAGCTGAAACAAAAAAAGATGTACAAATGCCTCTCCATTGCCGAATGCGTATGCCTTTCCTTGCTACAAATGTATGTATAGTTGGTTTCTGCAGGCCTTGTTCGCATTTTACCGTTCTGAGACGTCGAGTGTTGGTGTGGCTGGTTTCCGTGGAGCGCGGGGTCAACTGCTCAACAAACCCAAGATAAACACGCGTTTCTCCATCGACCTGTACAAGACCGATTAGCGACATTTATGCGATTTGGGTGGGCGAGCTGTTCAGTACAATGCGTCTTACCATTTTTCTTGGTCGATTATTGCTCTCAAAATGATCAGTCCGAATTTGATTAATGTAACCTGAAGTCAACGATGAGCAAGGTTTGCGCAGCAGCAGATTGCTTGTGCGCACATACAATGCAGAGTCCCATGACGATTCCGATGAAACCGCCAATGTTGCTGACGGCCGAGACCCACGTCATCGTCCCGCTCTAGACGACCCGTTGCTCGGAATTTCTATGCTTCGATCCGTTCAAGGAGCCAGGGCGCACCTGCACGATTTCCGTGTACTCGATCTCATCGTAGCCGATGCGAATTCGCGTGGTGTGCGTGCGTGGTCGCGGCTGGGAGTCTCGGCGGCGACGCTTGATCGCCGGCCTCGGGTCGTCAGCCACGACCGCCGTGTAACCCTCGTGCTCGTGCAGCGCTGACGGGCGTGGTAGCGAGGTGCAGCCATTGCTATTTGTGGGATTGAAAAGGGCGCAATCCAATCGTGTCCCTCACATTTATAGAGGACCAAGCAGCGGTCCTCGCAAACGGTCTTGTCGGTGACGAAGTCCCCTGGCTCAACCAACTCGCCATATGCCTCTATCCCGTGACAGTCAGCAGTCTCGGGATGCAGATAAAAGACATGTGAAACGATTGTAGAGCGACTGAAACGATATGAAAGTGACGAAGATCGTTAGTGGCGCCCTGTCAGCATGGCACACCCAGAACTACCTAGGTGGTTGGGAGAGGGGGCTCTCGGGGTATTCCGGTGGTCCTCACCAAGCCCATCCATCCGAAGTTTTCCAAACTTTCTTCTTTTTTTTCAACCTGCCCAGCAAATAATCGGGTTACAGTGTATTTTGACCACGGCGTTCACTCTTTTTACTCTATTATTAAAAATAAAAATAAAAATAAAAACACCCCCTCTCCATCAAATCCCCCCCCCCTCAACGCGGCTCGACCCTGTTACAATGTTGGCATGCCTGTCTTTCTTCAGTTTTGGTTCTTCGAAGAGCGGCAGGAAGCAGCGTCTTCTCTCTCCATCGAGTAGTTTCTCTTTCAGCCCTTGAAGTCAGGGGTCTTTCCTTCCGCCGTGGGGTCATGCGAGCCTGCCTACCTCCGCAGACGTGCTCGCAGTCGGCTCGGCTCTGGTAGAGAGCGTTGCTGTCGTGACAGCCGGCGTGCGTGACGTTGGCGCACTCGCCTGCCCGCCAGTCATAGTGGAAGCGAGTCGTGTAGTTGCTGCAGACGGCCTTCCACGCGGGCGTCGTCGCCGCCGCGGCCTTGTAGGCGTCGAGGCGTACGAAGCAGGGCACCACGTCCACGAACACCGTCCGGTCCCCGCGCTCCCTGACCCGCGCCTTGGCTGCAACGCGCTCGTCGCACCGAAATATTGTCGGGTACAAACGGTAGTCACGTTTCGCAATCCGAAATGGATGGCAGGCGTTGAGACACTCTTGCTCGGTGCGAAAGCGGTTCAAGTCTACTCTGTCCATCCAAAGCTCCAAAGCGCGTGAAGTGGCCTGCGTCCTTTGGGTGTGGTCACAGGTGTGGTACTCTATCCGTGAGCACTGAAACGCACTGACATTTCTGCGGCAGTTCACAAGTCGAACGATGATCGCCAACAGGAGAATCGGGTCGATCAGAGTTCCACTTGTACATGGATGTTGTGCCCAGATGCTGCGACTTGCAACCATTGAAGCGAATCCTGTCGTTGCAGGTGTGAACTGAGCGAGTACACAAACGATGCTTGAAGAGGGGGCTCCGACTTTCGAGAAGAATTTACCTGGCAATTCTGCACCATCATTGGAGTTGGAAAATCGCAGAAATTGATCGAGATCTTGTGCGGTGTGCGCGTCGCCTTTCTCGAAGAGAGCATCTCCATCGTCAGTGAGGGTAGCGGCGTTCTTTTCGAGTTGAAACGTCTCCCTGCTGCAGCGTTCCAGGCAGCGCTCGTAGCATTTGGCCAGTCTTTGCTTGAAAAACTGTATCTCTCCTTCCACCAGCTGACCGCATCTCGCAGCAGCGGCCGAGAGCTGGCCACACTCAGCAGAAGACGAGCCATCGTTTGGCTCGCAAGCTGCTGTGTCGGACGCGATGCGGCAGCCGCAACTGGAGAGCGCCACGCTCTGTCTGCAGTCCAGCTCGCACAACTCTCGGCTGTACAGGCAGGAGCTGGTGGTGAGGTTGTAGTGCTGCAACGGTTCCTCTGGCCCAGTGCTGCTCTCAGGTGACCATTCCACATTTTTTACTGCTATTGTACCTTGATCAGCTCTCGTCCCTCCTCTTCGCTGCGACAGACGGCCTCGCCTTGCGCTCCCGTTGGATAGAGCTGCGTCCTGAGCTTCTTCACTCGGATTGTGTTCGTCGTGCCCGTGTCCACTTGGACCGTGCTGAGCGAGCTGGCGCTCAGGTCGGGCGTGGCCGTGATCACGACCGAGACCGCCTGCTGGGTCGGCTTGTAGTGGCCGATTTGGAACTCGCTGTCCGTCGACGACTTCAGGACTGCCTTGAGACCGTTGCGCGCTCCTTTCACCGTCTGGACGAGTGACTCGGCCACGCGGAAGCAGAACTTCTTCCCGGGCAAAACGATCTGCTCGACGGCGGCCGGATCGCGCAAGTCGAGCACGCGCCCGTGGAACTCGAGCGACTCGAACAACTCGTCGGCACTGTAGCCCACTGCCGCGAAATAGTCGGCAAGCGAATCTGTACAGTTCAGCATTACATTCTGGATCTAACTTTCTTTTGGTCATTTCACGCAGTACTTGGTGTCCAGACGGGGCCAGTTGAATCAACCGAGTACGTCTGCTTGTCTGGTGCGGCCAAGCTTGGCAGGTTGTCTAAACGTTTTGAACTTCACCATCAGGTGACGACTACAAATCGGACCGTTGGGCTTGGGGTGGGGGTGGTGTAGTTTCTTGAGGGCTTGAGGCTCCAGCGGGGATCAATCGGGTTGAGAACGGAAAGCGAAGCTAAGTACAGTAGAGAGAGCATCGTTGTGGAGCCCTATTGTTAGTCCTAGTGGCTTGACTGACACAGTTGTTGCGTTGGCAGTTCCTGATGCGTCATGGAGATCGACTGGAGAATCGACTGCAGAAACCACTTGTACTTGTACGTCGTGTGTCCCCGGTAGTCCATCCACTCGTTGTTCGCGAGAAAGTGCTTCTCTTCCCAGTTCGCGTCCACTCGAGCCTCCGCTCGCTTCCGCCTAGCAAGAAGCAAGCTCAAGTATGAGACTGCTAGGGTTTGTGCATGTTTTGGGGACGTGCCTGTTGATTGGGTCGGTGGGGCAAAAGAGTACGGTGGGCATCTGGAGCCCTTTCTGCTTTATGAGATTGGTCTGAGTGACGATGGGCTGCGCCTGGAAGTCGGCGAGCACTAGGTAGACGACGAACACGACCATGAGCCAAGAGAACGTGATGTAGAGCGCCCACACGGCCTTCTGCTCGTAGGACTTCGCCTGGTACCACTCGGCCAGACCGGGAAGGTCGGAATTGACGAACACATCCTCCAGCTTGTTGGAAGAGGATTCTGGCGGACGTGAGTCTTGCATTACGGGTGTCGCCCTGTCGACTTTGGCAGTCAAAAATTCCTTGTGCCCGGGCAGATATTGATCGACGGCGGCGCGAGCGGCGTTCTTTACTGCCGTCTGGAAAGCGGGCTGCCCCAGGATGTGGAAGGCCCACTCGGGCAGGTTGTCGTCCTCGCAGACGCTTTCGCTTGCAAGTTGCGCCATCTGCGCTAGTTACTTGTTCTCACAAGCTGCGCTTGGCACTCTCGATGTGTTGTCTTGTCAACGATGCATCAATTGAGTGTCAATGCAATTTCGTGCCTGCTATTGGCATGTAATTGATTTTTCAGAAATTTAATCTGCAAATTGCCTTGGGGGCACCGGAGGAACTGCGGTTGCTCGCAACACGTCATTAACAGAAACGGTCAGGACTCTGACAAATTGATTCGATGACATATGGAATATCACTTTTGTAGCATGACGAATGCGGGTATTTCCAGTGTAAGGATTTGCATTTCATTGTACAAATTGCGTAATACACATCGAGCACTGTTTGATAGGTCCGTAGGCCGTTGAAGCACCGTCCAAGCCAAACTCCCACGCGCGGCGTGTCGCTTGCTTCACGTGAAGAGAGGTGTGTGGGGCGCAGCAATCGATAATGCGTTCCTCGTGCGTACTCACGACTCGCGAGCCCCCTGCTGCGTTCACTCGGGAGCTTGGTAAAGTCCCGTTATAGCGACAATCCAGCCATCTCCTGCTGAGCAGAGTCCCGCTATAGCAAGCAAGATGGACGCGATAGATAAAGGGCAGTCCCGTTATAGCAACACCGTATCTCAGTCCGAAATACAGCATGGTTGGCTCCCTATTGGATGCATTGGATGCGTTAGCGATGCACGCGGACTCACGCTGACAATCGGGCGACATTTATCGGAACATGCAGACGGGCCAAAACAGTGGGAGTCCAGACGATGGGACGCGCAGCACATTAGTTTACCGTGACCGTGAACAGGAAACGCACTGTTCGCTTTAGAGCAGTGGATGTCGTCCGACACCATGGTGCAGCGGCTGTCCCACTTCGATCATGAGGGACCGAGGACCAACAACCACGCGGAGGGCTATAACAACTCGCTCCGCTCCAAGTTCGACGAGCGTCAGCGACCGACTTTGTCGCGCTTCCTCGTGACTCTGCAGCAAGTCCATCACGCCCAACAGACGAAGATCCGCCGCTACCTCTCTGACGCCCAACCGCAGACGCCGCGGAATGCCCAGTACACGAGGAATGACCGCTTGATACTCAACAGTAAGCGGTCGTATGCACACCTCCTCCACACGCTCAGTCCGCACACGCCCGATTACTTTGGGATCATTGACCGCGAGACGCTCCGCTACCTGGACTGGGTTCAGAAATACCTGGGCACTCACCCGTGAATTGTTGTCTAGCGTCTCTGCCTGTCACTGCGCCTGGCCCGCGTGGTGCTTCCCCACCTCCCCAATTGTCGTTGCTGCTGCCACAGAATATGCGCGTAATCGCTAAACTGTTGGAGGTGTCTAATATTTGTGTTGTAATTTGTGACTTGTCGTGTCATACTTTGTGACGTATCGTGTCCTGCTTCGTTAAGCGTCGTGTCAGTGTCGCTGTTGTTAAATTCGTGCGCGCCGCATTTGGACAAATAAATTGGAGCATGACCATTAAACGAAACGATACGGTATCTTGAAGTTGCTATAGCGAGACCCTTTGTTGCTATAGCGGGACTCCCTGATCTTATCTGTCAGATCTATTTTGCTATAACGGGACGTTGCTATACCGGGACGGAACCGGGAGCTTAGGCGACCGACTCTGCTGTAGATAGACAAAAACATTGTCATCATTCTCAGCTTGCACCTTGCAGGCGCGCAAGCGCCCAGATTCGAGCTTTTCTTTCTTTAATTCAAGTGTTTTTGAATTCTTCTGAATCAATTGCTCCATAGCATGGAAGGTGAGATGATTATCATTATTTATGCATTGATTCCTAATTTTGTTGTTGAAAAGTCAAATGCGGTCAGTAGACTCCATTCTAGACACCACAGTCCTTGTGACTGGCGCAACGGGATTTGTGGCTAGCCACTGCATTAAGCAACTACTCGACTTGGGCTACACCGTCAGAGGCACGGTCAGAAATGCGAAAAATGCAGAGAAGAACCAACCAGTCATGGATTTGGACAAGACTGGCAAAAACCGGTTGACATTGGTTGAGGCGGATCTGACCAAGGAGGACGGATGGGACGAGTAGGTTTAAGAATTGACGTTGCATTTTGTTTGATTTGTCCGATAATATACCAGTGGCGGAGCCAGCTTTTTCTGACAAGAGGAGGCGTCTTTCAACTAATGTTGCTCTCCCTGCGGCGAGCGTGGTTACATACAAAGTTTGGTGGGTTTTTGAATGTTCGTTTGAATTGTGTTGCAGAGCAGTTCGCGGTTGTCGCTTTGTGCTGCACGTTGCGAGTCCGGTCGTGGACACGGGCAAGGAGGAGGAAGTCGTCAAGCCAGCGGTGGACGGCACCCTCCACGTGCTGAAGGCCATCGAGAAGGAGCCCATGGTCGAGAGACTCGTCTACTGCGGCTCCATCGTAGCCGTCTTCCGTGAGTGCCACTCGTGAATCGAGATATACTGTAAATTCTATACTATAGTCTGTTCAAAAATAAATGGCACTGGCTGTTTTTTGGCGATTTTATGTTATGCAGCAAAAATTCGTTAAGAATATGATCATCAGTGGCTAGAGGAGCCGGAGTGGCGTACTGTCGATGTGAAAAATCTTAAATCGGAAAACATGCATCCCACAACTTGAGACGATACCAAAATTTCGACTTTTTATCCAGTGGACGGATTTTCTTAAAAAGTGCAGCGTTGGTAGTCCCATGTAGGCTCATCTCAATCGCCAAAAATCGACTCGATCGGATCACGCATCGTCGAGATATAAGCGCTAGAAGGAGGCACCAAAATTCGATTTCCATTGTAGTGCCCCAAAACAGCGAAAATATGTCACAAAGGGTTTAAATCTTTGTCGGAGAGGAAAATGTTAAACAGCCTAAATAGGTGGGATGTAGCTCTGCGTAAGGGCTTTCCAACCATATTAAAACTTTCCGATTTATGCAAGCGGTGAATGTATTACGGTGCATTTTACAACATCGTGTCAATGAATCAGTGTAACCGCCGTTATTCGGGTGTTGTTTGGAGTTGGCTCAAAATTTTTGACATGAGGAGAGCCGACAAACAGCCCAATGGAGTGACCAAGTTTTATCTTGGTGTGACTGCCACAGCTTGAGAAACTGACACACAAACATTGACATGTGAGTCACCAAATTTTGCATCAAAATCCCAGCAACTTTGAGCACCTGTTGCTGCAGCATGCGCGCATCAGTTAGACTGCGCTTTTAGCGTGTCATACTCCTATTGTGTGCCCTATTGTTTGGTGCACATATTTCTCGATTTCTCGACAACTCCAAACAACACGTGAATAATGGTGGTTACACCGATTCATTGACGCGATGTTGTAAAACGCACCGTAATGCATTCACCGCTTGCATAAATCGAAAAGTTTTATTATGGTTGAAAAGCCCTTACGTAGCGCTACATCCCACCTGTTTAACATTTTCCTCTCCAACAAATATTTAAACCCTTTGTGACATATTTTCACTGTTTTTGGGCGTTACAATGGAAATGGAAATTTCGGTGCCTTCTTCCAGCGCTTATATCTCGACGACGCGCGATCCGATCGAGTCGATATTTGGGGATTGAGATGAGCCTACATGGGACTACCAACGCTGAAATTTTCAAGAAAATCCGTCCACTGGATAAAAAGTCGGAATTTTGGTGTTGTCTCAAGTTGTGGGATGCATGTTTTCCGAATTAACATTTTTCACATCGCCAGTATGCCAATCCGACTCCTCTAGCCACTGATGTATGATATTCTTAACAAATTTTCGCTGCATAACATAAAATCGCCAAAAAACAGCCAGTGCCATTTATTTTTGAACAGACTATAGTGCCCCGGGGACACTTTCAACCTCTCCTTACCGAGGCACCATTGGAGAATGCATGGTAGCTCCACTCGTCGACTGCTCGCGAGTTTATTTTTTGTAGACTTGGACAAGGACGACTTTGACGAATCGGACTGGTCGGATCCTGGCTTCGGTGGCGCGTACCCCAAGTCGAAGCACCTGGCAGAGAAGGCCGCCTGGGACTACGTCAAAAAGCTCCAGGAGCAGGGTCGAGCCCTTGAGATGGTGGCCATCCTCCCGTCGCTCGTCGCCGGACCCGTCCTGCTCAAGCACACGACTGGCTCCATTGAGGTGCGGTGTCCGTGTCGCCACGCCAGCCATACCGTTCTACTTGCAAGAAGGGATGGAATTGTCCTCGCGTACTCGCAGCATTTTCGCAAGCTGCTCACGGGCAAGGGCGCGCTGATGCACCTGCGCATGCCCGCGATTGACGTCAGGGACGTGGCCAAGGCGCACGTGCTGGCCATCACCGCCCCTGACGCCGCCGGCCATCGCGTGATCATGAGCTCAACGCGCGAGAGCGTCGAGTTCTCGAAAATTGGTCAGCTCGTCACCGAAGAATTCAAGCCACAGGGTGAGTGTGAGAATGTAGATTGTCCTCGGTATTGCCAAATATATTTAGGTGTTTGTGTTTACAGGTACCTAACCAGAATTCTCTGCCAGAATGGTCTTCCACATAAATAACTTTACCTCCAATGCGATTTTTTGTTTGTTCCGTATCTGTGAGCTATGTACGCAATTGCTGTGTCCTAGTGCTGGCTGCTGTAGACTAAACTTTACTGTTGGATTCTCTCGCTCCGCGATCTCCATTCAACAGCTCTCTCCAAAAGAGCCACAAGACGCAAATTACCAGATGGAGGCACCTTTAGAGACCGAGCCCATTCCAGGCTACAACACGACGACTCGAACGCTTCCCAACTGGATGGTAAAAACGGGGGCGTTCGTCGTCGGCATCTTCTCGTCGACGTACAGAGGCTCCCACAAGGCAATCGGCAACAAAATGGGAATGAGCGACAAAGAGGTGTAACCGAAAGTCAGTGTAGTTGTTTTGAAAGCAAGATATATCTAATGGAGCGTTTCAGCGAATCGAATTCTTGGGCATGAAGGAGTGCCACCCGTGGGAAGACTCGGTTCTGGCGATGTGCTACAGCCTCATTGAAGTCGGAGTCGTGCCGAAAACGGAAAAATACGGGGGCCGGCCCGACAAATACGTGCCATACCCGGAATGATTGGCTGATGCTTCAACAGGCACTGTAGCTGCTCAACTCGCTGACTGCACTGCAGACAGACTGGCAGCATTTTTAATTTAATATTTAATATGATAAATAAATTTAAAAATTCTTGGTCTCGTTAGTCGTGTATTCGGTCGGTGGTACTATTGCAATGAGCCCTTGCTCATCGTCTGCAACTTTCGGTACTCACGGGATAGACGGGTTTGACCGTGCTAGAATTGTGACTTTGTCAAAAAAAAAATTTGCACAGCGCATGTAAGTACATACATACATACACCTACCTACACGCAGTTGCAACACCTTTTATGGCACGGCAGTCACTAGCTGCCACTTTGCAAGTATTGTAAGTGTATTGATGCTAATCTTCGCAAAATATTTCGAGGCTGCCGCCAACTGCTGTTCTAAGCATTTATTTGCGAAAAGAACTAGGTATGCTAGAACTAGAACTAGAGCTAGGTATGCGAAAAGAACTGAAGCTAGCAATGTCCCTGACATCCCTCTCACAGGTGGTCAATTCCCACACTGCCAGTACTCGAAAACTGCGATTGGCACATGGTAGACCATTAGTTAGAGCGTTAGTACCGTCGCAAACACACAAACGCATGCTGCAATTCTGCGTGTGTCATCAAGATTCCTCGTGCAGCTTTCAGTCAAGCTGCTAAGCAAAGTCAACACTGACGAACGGAAATACCCTAAATCAAAGCATAGCAGCGCAAGCACAGCTGTTCATATAGTCACAACGAAAAATGTGCGTAAAGATTTTCGCAAGCGATATTCGTGTTTTGCAGCCCGTCTCTGTGAGGGCTGAGTCAGTGAGCCCGCCTATTGTGCTCTGTGCCCAACCAAAGTCAATAATCGCCCTAGTCTCCCCAACCCCTACCCGTTGATTGTTGTTAGTTGCACCCTGAAGGGAAAAGTCGGAGAATGTGACTCGTGATTCAAGCAAAATCATCATAATAATAATAGACGAGTTACAAAATTGAGAGAGCGCGAGAAAGACAGCTCAGCTCGCCTTGCCGTGTACAGCCCTAAGTGTCTGGTGGACTGGTGGTGGTGCGGAATTGAGCTGGGGACTTTGGACAACGAGTGGGTGGAAACGCGAGCAAAAACAGCTCGGCTCCACTGGCTGACAAAGCCCGCGACGCGGCGCCATGCCGCGCGAGTTCAAGGTTGGTCCTTCACCAGTAGCGGTTGCACATATCTTTTTTATGCCATGAAGCGTTTTGTCGGTACTCTGCCTGGTAGTTCAACAAATCCACTAAAATGTTTGCGTGCGTTTTTTGAGTGAATGGGTGCGTTGAACACCCAGTGCGGTGCATGCAGAACGCGTTGTCAATGTTACCGTGTGTGTGACCAACGACAACGAATCAGTTGCACACTGGTACTGGGCTACCGCAGGTGGTCGTATTGGGCAGCGGCGGGGTGGGCAAGTCTGCGCTGACGGTGCAGTTCGTGTCGAACACGTTCATCGAGAAGTACGACCCCACCATCGAAGACTTCTACCGAAAGGAGATCGAGGTCGACGGCGAGCCCTGCACCTTAGAGATTCTCGACACTGCCGGCACAGAGCAGTTCGCCAGGTACACGTCTCCTCCGTGCCTCCGACCTGCCTGCGTGCCTGAGTCGCGGCGCAGTTCATTCGGACCGTATTGGCTGAGGAGATTGTACCGAGTAGAGTCTGGTTGCAGCATGCGGGACCTGTACATCAAGAACGGCCAGGGCTTCGTGGTGGTGTACTCGATCACGCAGCACCAGACGTTCCACGACATCAAGTCCATGCGCGACCAGATCGCCCGCGTCAAGGGCACCGACCGCGTGCCCATACTGCTCGTCGGCAACAAGTGCGACCTGCAGCAGCTCAGACAGGTTCGCCACCTGCGGCATTGGTCCAGTTCAGTTGTCGGCACAGTGCAGTGTACTACTCCTGGTGGCCTCTTGTATATTCTTTCTTGTGTTTGACTTGGATTGGTGTGGGACTGCTTCTTTCTAGTATTCAGCGTAGACCTCTCGGTCCTGGTGACTGGTCAACATGAACTGTGGGTTTTCCCTTCTCTCTTGATATATCGTGTATGGTGGGCAATGGGCATACCTGTACCTGTGGGGGGGGCACAAGAGGCTCGTCCCCCACCTTTGAGTTGTTTGCCCCTCGCTCGAACTCCAGATCATTTGCAACTTTCTCCTTACCTAGTGAGATGAAAACAAGTGCATTTTGTTTTGTGATAAAAAAAATCGTCCAAAAATACTCCTTGCATTTTCACTCATAGTTTAACCGATTTTTTTCGTGACTGTCACCCCTCCCAACCCTTCTCAAAACTTTACCCCGAGCCCGCCAATTGGTGCTCTGTCTGATCCCCCAGATGCAAAACCCAGACACAGGATATGGTGGGGGGGGGGGGTGAGCAGCAGCAGTCGTGAGGGGGCAAATTCTGTAACCGATTTCCAGGTCTGCTGTTCGCTTTTGCAGGTGCGCCAGGACGAGGGCCTGGCGCTGGCGGAGTTCTGGGGCTGTCCGTTCGCCGAGTGCAGCGCCAAGGTGGCGCAGAACGTGAACGCCGTCTTTGGCGAGATCGTCCGCGAGATGAACTACGTGCAGACGCAGAACGCCAAGGAGAGGAAGCGCTGCTGCGGCTCCTCCTGCTGCGCGCTCATGTAGAGCTGCTGGGTGCGTACTACCTACACAATTCCATGCATCGTGCCAACAGCGCGTCTGGTCACACCACCTCTCCGTCTTTCATCAGCGTCTACCTTTTTTCTTGTCACGCTCCAGCGACTGACGTCGTAAAGCTCGCAGGAGCTGTTTGCGCACACGACGAGCCTTGATTGAGTGTTTTTATGCGCGCACATTTGTCAGTCGTCGTCTCGCCTCGGCTGCTTTGTCACCCCCCCCCCCCTTCTCTGCAGGCCGCTTGCGACATGGAATTGATAAGACGACGCGCGCTCGCGCGTGCCTTCCGGCTCCCGCCGCCGATTCAAACCGCACCGGCGCCGCTTCCGTCCGCGCCGTGGGTGCATGGGGCAGGCGTTCGGTCGGCAGTTACGCTGCCTCTCTGCTCTGCCCCGTCGGGCAACGCGTTGCAACGCGCGCGCGTGCCGGTCGGCGCAAGCGCGCGAGCGCGTATTTCACAATCCCCGCGAGGGCTGTGCTGTCTGGCCGTGTCTGCCTGTTGAAAATCGGTCGGAGCGCTACAACAGAGCGTCGGGGCGGGGTTCTTGAGGCGTCGTCGGCGGCAGGGCGAAAGGCGAGGAGAGAAGAAGCGCCACCGTCCGTCGGTCCGTCTCCTCAGCACCCATGAATAATCGATCGTCGGCCGCGCGCTCTCTCTCGCCAGTCAAGAATTTTTCGGCGGCGGCGGCGTCGTCGGCGTCTGACGCCGCCAGCCGCCACTTGTTACAACACTCCTCGTCGACACTCGGACCGCCGCTGATAGCGGGCGGGGGGGGGGGGGCAGTGGGCACGGGGGGGGGGGGTGGGGAGTGGGCAGGGCCGTTTCAGCAAAAGAACGAATTAACGCCTGCCGCTGCGGCGCCGTCCCATTACAAAGAGAGGGCGTCCCGTCCCGGCGGGCCTGAACAGACGGCGTCTGCCGGGACGGCAGGACGGGCGGGCGGGGCAGCAGCAGTAGTAGCGGCTGAGCAGAGTTTGGGCGGCTGCACGACGCTGGGGGCGAACGAACGCCAGACGCCGGCGCGAACAAAGACGACCCCCCCCCCCTCTCTCTGTCGGTGGGAAAAGGCGAGGAGGAATCGCGTGGCGTCGTCGGCCCGCTGAGCGGCGCGCTAAGCGGTTGTCAAATGCGGATTGTGTCGACGACGACGACCACGACAAGGGGGACGTGCATATGTAGGAGCCCCCGCCGCGTAGCGCGCGCACCCTCTTGGCACCACAAAGGGCGGTGGCTGGTCGTCGTCGAGTTTTTTTTTCGTCACCGACGTGTCGCACTCTGCTATTTGTCTGCGATATGATGACAGAGGGGGTGTGGACTGGGCTTGCGGACGCGCCGCTGTTCACTACACGGCGCCACGCATGAACAGCCGACACCCGTACAAAGCAGCGTACCCCCCCCCCCACCAAGAAAAAGCGCCAATAAACGCGGTCGCTTGTCACGGCTTTCCGACCGGAGGCCGGGCCGCTTTTACGAGCGAACGCTCTCGTCGCACGACCGACGGCGAGCGGTCGTAAAAGTGGCTTCTGTCGGCGCGCCGACTGTGGAAAGTCGGTGTGGCTCGTTTGCGCGTCGTCGTCGCGCCCCACTCGTAGTCGTCGCAGCGCCGCTGGCCCTCGACGAACGGCGGCGGGGCCATATAACTAATGGAGGCGGCCTTATAGAGGCCCCCATAGTCGTTGAATCCAGTCAGTCTATTATGGGGTCCCGCGGGACGCCCCTGGAACAGATGGATTTCGTTCGCGCGCCGATTGCACGGCGCCGCGCGACTGACGGAAAAGCGGTCCGGATTAGGGGGCCGCGCCCGCCCCCACCAGATGTTTTAGCCGTCGCGCCAAGGCCGAATTGGGAACAAGGCAGAGTAAACGGATTAGTCATAATATATACGGGCAAGCTGCAGAGAGTGCAGATGTGCGCCAGAGGGAAGGGCCGAAAGCAGCAATCAGAAACGCATCAGTGGGAGATTGCGCATACGTGGGTGCAGTCGGGAAACCCTCGGCAATATTGGGGATTGAGACAGCTCAAGGGAAGGGTTTTTTTTAATGGGAGCCGCTCGGCTAGACTTGCTTTCCAGACGGCCTCATATAGGGGAAAATGACTGGGGAACTGAGAAGGGACCAACCGAACATCGGATGCCATGCAACACACCCGTTATTCACACACACACACACACACACACACACACACACACACACACACACACACACACACACACACGCACGCACACACGCACGCAGGCGCGCGCGCGAGCACGCTGTTCTTCATCATGTTACTTTATCCCATACCATCCATGCCTGGCATTTAGAAGCAAATCATTCGAATATTTTTTTAATTTTCAGGCTGCTTGCATCGCGATTCCACGTCCGCGCAGCTATAGTTATGCCGCGTGATCCACACCGCTGCCTGTCGTCCGCCGCCATCACGACGTCGGGGTGGACGTGGGGCGCCCCCTCTTGACGACATCGGCTCATGCGGTCGCTTTCGCCCTTCGGCAAGCCGAGCATTTTGTTTTACCGTTTCCACACGTCCACGCAGGGTGCACAAAGTCGTGCTGTCGCGTTCTGTTGTCTGCCCTCCCGTCCCGCTCCCCCGTAACCGCCACCTATCGCTGCCAAACGTCGCGCGCACAGTCGCTGGATTTAGTGGTATTATGCGAAAGAAGCTGTTTCCTGTTGCCCGCGGGCGCGTAATTATCGCGTCGTGGCGAACTCCGCAACAGTTTTTCTTCGGCCGAGCAAACGCGTGCGGAATTCGCACACCGACGCACGTATGGTCCTACGACGTTGTGATACTGTATATTGCGTATACTGTAAGTAGATTCGTGACCGTCGTCAACATGCAAATATACAACATGGAGAGTCCCTACTACTAAATAGAGGTCTTGTCCCTTTTGGGTATACTGTGTGTGTACTGTACGCGTGTAGGTAGTGTGTGTGCGTCGTGAATGGGATACGTCTTGTACGCTTTACGCGCGCCTCCGACCTCGAGCCGAGAAGCGTGCTCGACAAACTTTTCGAACTTCGCTATATGAACGATCGATTTGTAGTTCCACTCCTTTGTGTATTTTACAACCCCCAGACCCCTCCAGTCGTCACGAACGACGCGCCGCTCGCACTTACACGTTGCTTATTTCCTGTTCCGCGTATGCCATCCGCTGCACAGAGCGCGTGCACGCACACACAACGTTTGCTGCGTTGGAATAAAGCGAGATTGTTTGCTGGGTGTACGGACACACAACAGGGCGTCAGCATGGCGGTGACTCACGAGCTGGCACGCAAAAACCAATGCGGTGCTGGGGCGTGGCGATATTTGACACCGTAGTGAGTGAACTACAACGTGTGTACGTGGATGCCTGTCTGACACGCCTCTTACATTTGGTAGTTTGCGAATTTGACACCCGCTCATGCGCATCCATATGCGAATAGCAAAACGTACCAAGGATTATGCCAAGGTATCAATCACTCCACTCCATGTGCCCATGGGGGGGGGGCGTGAAGGGTAATGAACAAAAAATGTCTGCGACGAGGAGATCTTAAATTTTCTGGGTAGTTTACAGCTTGCAATATAGAATAGTGAATGCACGGCTTACCTGTAATGGGGGGGGGGGGGGGGTGGGGGCCCACTATTTTTCAACACTCCGGATTTTTTTCCAAGGGATTTTCACCATGTTATATGACAATAAAACAAAAAAATACACTTTACAGCCTATTTTGACCAAAAAGTAGAAGTATAAAGTATAAATTGCACCAGTATAAGTAAAAAATGGTCGGCTCCCCCACTTCTTGCCTCCGAGACCCCCCAACCACCCCCCCCCCCCCCAGTCCACCCCCCCCCCCCCACTCTGCCAGACCCAGTGACACGTATGATGCACGGGACCAAGTGATAATGGATGCAATGTGATATGTTCAAGAATGGTCGCATTTTGGAGCAGTAAGCATCTATCGCAAAATCATACTAGAGGATTTACACCCCCCTCTCCTCCCGTCCCTTTCTCCAAAATTTTGCGGGCGCATACGCATCACGCGCTGCCTAGACTGTCAAGAAGAGGCGACAGAAATCGCGTACGCAAAGTGAAAACGAACTAGCGATTGGAACCTCCAATCTGTGTCGGTGTTTCGAGATTGGGGACTCTCGAGACGATGTCGGAGAGTGCTCAAGCGATCAGTTGGGCGGCTTGGCGCAGATCACCCAGGCGGCGTGGATCAAGCCGGGGAAGTAGCACAGCATCGTCAGGATCACGTTCAGCCAGAAATGCGTAGAGCAGCCTAAACAGCGTGCGCCACTAACTGATGGGGGGGGCACAAAAAAAGGTGCTGATTGGGTTCAGTTCAGCCTATCTGGACAAACACCAGGCTAAGAAATTTTGGAGGTGGTGTTTAGAATAGAAAAGGTGCACCAAATGACGTGTAAATAGGTCTTGGGTGCAACATAGGGTCCAACCAAATCACGTCATTATGGTGTTTTGCCATACACGCCCGCTACAGCCTTGATTCAGAATAAATAAACTCCCAGAATACCTACATTGCTTGTTCTTGTTTTACCTTGTCTAGAATGAGAAATCTGATTGTTCTGCGTTCATTATCGTGTTGTACGACGACAAAACACCAAAATAACGTTGTTTAGACGCTTTTGGCCTATGAACTACCTATTAAGGAAAAATTTGCAGGTGGCTGCAAAAAAAGGAGAATATGTGATGCTCCTTTAGGCGCAGTTTGAAAAAACGCGGTATTAAAAGTAGCCACTTCATCAGATGATCAACTTCAGTTTGGACAAACCGTGTATAATCGAACCAAGCGCAGCAAGACGTCACATATTCGGCGTTTGTTGTGCTCGCTTGGATCATTGGAAATGCAGTCCAGGCTGCATGAGGACCGAGGCCTTTCATTCCTTGGACTCAGAGACGAGAGCGGGCCTTGTCCTTGACTGGACATCTACAGATGGCAGTTCCGTCCGTCCATAGGCACAGGCTAACAGAAGCGGAACAAAGATGAACGAGAATCGAAGATTGAATGTAGGGTATACAATGTACTTGGTACTCAAGATCGTGAATTGATGGTGCATATCACTTACTGTAAGGGCAAGCCACATATTAAAAAGTTAAGATGGGCAGGGTAGCGAAATTATTTATGCAGAATCTTTGGCTGTGTGCCCTGTCCATCCATACGATGCCTAATGAATGATGCGCATCGTCAGAGAGATGAAAGAGTTTGTGAGGGTGGATTGATAGTGGTAGTGTTGTGGCTGTGTGCGATGGCTCGCACAACAAACACCGAATATGTGACGTCTTGCTGCGCTTGGTTCGATTATACACGGTTTGTCCAAACTGAAGTTGATCATCTGATGAAGTGGCTACTTTTAATACCGCGTTTTTTTCAAACTGCGCCTAAAGGAGCATCACATATTCTCCTTTTTTTGCAGCCACCTGCAAATTTTTCCTTAATACAGTGTTTTTTCGTAAAAGAAAGATTAATCAAAAACTCACGCACGCACACACATACAAACCCACAGCAGCAGACCAGAACGGACGCATGCTCAGTGTTGCACCATAAAGCTTATGAAAAGCGTGTACCACTGTACACATTGTGCGTGCGTGCGTGCGTGTGTGCGTGCGTGCGTGCATCTGTGCGTGCGTGCGTGCGTACGTGCGTGCGTGCGTGCGTACGTGCGTGCGTGCGCGCGCGTGCGGGTGTGCAGATGTGTCATTTTCATGTATCAGGGGCTGTAGCGAGCATTCGTCCATAAATATTTTTCCCAGCTCAAAAAATTACCAAAATTATTGTAAAAGAACCTAGAAAAGAGACAAAAAAATGTGGAATGGACTGGAGACACTGCAGTAAAGCAACGCTGATGGGTTTCCCAAGGGGACACGTGCAAAGGCACAGGCAGGCGTTACTGGGATTCGAACCAGCGATCTCTTGATTTAGGGAACATGGTAAAAAGAAGAATGTGCCCAGTAAACCATAGCTGGCATGTAGCAAGAGTCCCTCTGGCGATTTCATTTTTTTGATGTGGAGCATAGATGCCTGCGAGGTTTCCGTCCAATTGATGCAGGCGCGAGTGGGCGACGAACCAAGAAGCTTGTTATGCAAAGTGGGTCCTGCCATCTCCAAAAACTTCTCGGTAATGCACAAGCGTATGGAAGCGTGTTATGACTTAATCGATTCCCCCTTTGAATGCGCTTCTTTTGAGCTATCACGCGCCAGAATTCGTTCAGGAAATGAAAAATAATGCACGATCATAGATCTAAATTTTGCCCAAAATGGGGGTGCGCCAAGAGGGTCGAGCTGCGAAACATGGAAATCGGAGCGTTCCCATTCTCGAAAGTGACCTATTCCAGGTCCAGACGAGTAACTTTCATCATTACAGCACAGCTCTGCGACGAACGGTTGACGCGTCTATAGCTAACAAACTTTTGGAACAAAACACCTAAAAAATGGCCTTTCGAAGAGGGCTGACAGAGACACGGGCATCGGAGCGCTCCCATTTGTCGAAAGTAACCTATTCCAAGTCCGTACGATTAACTTTTGCCATTACAGCACAGCGGTGTCACGAACGGTTGAAGCGCCTATAGGTCACAAACTTTTTTTGGTCGGATTTGCCGAAATTTTGGTACCCAATATCTCATTATGTGGTTAGAATTTCAAATGTCATGCAAGCGCTCCAGACATTCTTTGTAAAGCTGTTCACGAAAATCAAAAAACATTTGGGGGTTTACTCGGCTTTTTTTCGACTTTTACTCTTGTCGGGTTTTGGCCAAAATAAAACGACTAGGTTTCGAAAAATGACCAAATCGGCCATAACTATAGATCCGAAGCACCTAGATAAATTTACCTAGGGGCACAAAATTGCCATCATATACTACGTGCTCACGCCAAGTTTCGTCCCAATCAACAGTAGCGTTCCAGAGCGGCGACCCTAAAAGTGTGTGCAGAACATGAAAAAAAACACCACTTTTTTGGAACATTTTTGTACAATTTGTCTTAACGCGTTCGAGTACCAAAACGCGGAACGGCTCATTCGATTCCGGTCTAGAAGGCGGTTCTTTTGAGCTATCATTCGCCACAATCCGTTCAGGCAATCAAGAGTTATAAGCGACTGAAAATTCAACAAACCGCATTGGGGAAGTGCTCACATATTAGGGTTGTACGCTGCCGCGTACACCCTGATTCACACGGAACTTTTGATGGACAACTTTTGACCCCCCCCCCCTCCACCGCTGTGGGCTCACGGAAATCGGGGGGGGGGGGCAAATCGTCGTTTTTTTCGAAGGCAAAGGATACTTCGCGCTTTCTAGATGATTTTTGCATCGGAAATTAACCTAACATTTGCTTAAAGATGAGTTTAGACCATCAATAGGTGCTTTCAAGCCGAACAATTATGCACTACGTGCACAAATACAGTGGCAAACCACAGGCAAAATGCACCTCTATGCCGATACACATGTATTCACTAGTTTCCACCCTTAGTGCATATTTACAAGCTATTTATTTTATAAAAATTAGGGCATATCGAAAAATTATTCCATCCACACCCCTGGCTCTAACCCCACCCAAAAAAACGGTTACATGTATGGCGTACAGTGCTTCTAGAGCGGTTTGCGTGCGACTTTCGTGCGTTCAACAAGCCAGTCAGTCCAAACTTCAAAAGTTCAACTTTGGCCTTCTATTTACGCCCCAGTTTTCACGCGACGCAATTTGTTTTGTGTACGACTATTATTATTGAAATACACTGCAAAAGGGCCCTGTACTGTAAAAGAAATCACCTTTCTCCAAGAAGACTCCAAGCGGCGGCAGGAGCAGCGAGCAAAACAGCTTGCAGCAGTCAAATAGACAGTCACACATTCTTCGGGTGTAGAAGGTTTCAGAGTGAAAATCGCAAAAGTTTCGCAAGAAAAACGCTTTCACCGCTAGCAATGTTTAGCTTGCCAACAAAGAATGATACGATGAGTCAGCTCCAGTCACAAAGCGCACCAACCAAAACGTTTTTAACGCGGTGCGGAATTAGCAAAATTCAAATGTGAGCTGATCGTAGAAATGCAATGTATATTATTTCAGTGTAGACGCATGTACGGTAACCAAACCGTATGCAAATAATAAGTAAAGTATTCGGATTGTTGCAACGGCCATAACACGTCTAGCACGTAGAAAACAGCGTAGCTGCTCAAACACAGTCGAGACAAATGTCGATACAATATCAATAACAAAGAGACGGTTTCGTTCTACTCAGGCGGTTTGAAGCATATGACGAAGATTGCATGGATCAAGCCAGGGAAGTATCCCAGCAGCGTTAAGACGGGGACATTGAGCCAAAAATGAATGCTGCATCCTGAACAAATCAACACCGGAATGTTTCATTCCACTGTAAACTCTTGTACGGTTAATTGTAATCTTAGTGGAGATCGGAATTGAAGACCGAGGGTGTTGATTTTTTGTATTTTTGTGTGTGTGTGTTCTTGTGTTTGTGTTTGTTTGTTTGTGGGGTGGTTTGTGTGTGTTGTGGGTGTGTGTGTGGGGTGTGTGTGGTGTTGTGTTTTTGTTTGTTGTTTGTGTTTTTTTTGGTTTTTTGGGTGGTTTTCTTTTTTGGTTTTTTTGGTTTGTTTGTATATTTGGGGGTGGGTGTTGGGTAGTTTGAGGTGTCTGTTTGTGCGTGCGTGTGTGCGTGCGTGCGTGCGTGCGTGCGTGGGCGTGCGTGCGTGCGTGCGTGCGTGCGTGCGTGTGTTGTGGTGCGTGCGCGCGCGTGCGTGTGTGCGGGTGTGTGTGTTTTTTTGTTGGGGCTGGGTTGTCTTTTTTGTTTGGTCGGGTGGTGTGCTGGGTTTGGTGTTGCTTGGGTTTGGGCGGGGGGTGGGTCTGGGATTCGGGCTCTCTCTCGGGATGGGGTGTGGTTGTGGTGTGTGTCCTCGGTTTTCTTTTTTGTGTGGGTGATGCTGCGGGTTTCCGTCCTTGATGGGCGCGAGTGGGGAGGCTGTGGTGTCCAAATTCCTGAGCCGGGGGGCGCCCCCCCCCCGGCCGGCCTGCCTCGGATGCGTCTCCTGCCCTGGGTGGCGGGGCGGTGCGGTGTCCCAGGCCCCTGCGCAGGCCGTCCGCCGGTCTTCTCTTGCCGCCCGCGCGTCAGCGCTTCTTACTTTTCAACATCCGAATGCCTTCGCGACTTGTGCTCGGCGCCCCCTTCGGCCTTTCCAGTCCGTCTTCTTCCCTTCCGCGCCGCGCGGCGCCCCGTCCACTTTTTTTGTCTGGTTTGCCGATTTTTCGTCCCCTTCCTCGTGCGGGTCAGATTTCCTGTCTCCGCCCCGCTTTTTTTCCTCCAGCGCCGAATCAAAACTTTGGGGTTTCTCGCTTTTTTTTACTTTTCCAAATTCGGTTTGGCCAATAACGCTTTGCGATTCTACGTGCCTCGTTCCGGCCCTTATTTCCGGGGGCGAATTCCTCTTCTCTCTCCCTCCCCCCGGCCGGCCGCTTAAGGTGCCGGGAACTGAAAAAAAACCCCTTTTTGGCTTTTTTCTTTCTCCTTTTGGTCTCACCGGTGCTCTTCTTCCGCTGGCTGGTTCTTTTGGCTTCTCCCCCATCTTCGCAATCAGTTTACGCAAAATTCACAACCCTGGGTTTTTGTTGTCCTCCCGTCCCCTGTAACAAGCGTTTTTCTCCGCGTTTGAACATTCCAAGATTCATGATCAACCAGATAATTTGATAACCACTCAGCCCCCCCCCCAAATAACCCCTCCCAGAAACTCTTTAGGTTAACTGTAATCTTCAGTGCGTAGTTCAGGATATTAACCAAACCATTTGACGCTGCCCCAATTAGTGGAAATTGACGAATTTAGAAAGAAAAACCACTTCCGCGCCTTTTTCAAAGAAGACTCCCAGTGGCGGAATGATAACAGGAGCAGCAGAGCTTGCAGCAATCGAAAAGGCATTCGCACATCTTCAGTTCCTCTCACGTTTGGTTTCTCCAGCCGCTTCTCTTCTTCACTTTTGGTTGTTCTTTGACACTGCACTACGAACTAATGGGTCTTGCGCAATGTTTAGTGACTTGCAGCTGCAGCTGCGAACACTTCTTGGCCAAGCAGTGCCGCTTGTATATGCATGTGCGTGTATGTGTATGTGTACTGCCTGCACAACAGCCCGCGCGTGCTCGGAAAGCATAACGCACGCCCGCTGCAGCCGTGGCTTCGTCGATCTGCGGCGCCGAAGAGACACGTGAAAAGCCGTCGGGCGCGTATGACATCATATGGATGCGAGATGAGTCGACGCGTGCGCTCTCACAACCAGCGAGTGGCGGAAGTTGTGCAGATCCAGGACATTGTCTTTCAATACCGAACAGGATGTCTCGTGAAAAGGAAATGCCCACCGTAACCTTTTCGAGATCACGCGCGTTTCAGAGTTTGGAACGGAAACAGCAATCAGATGTGCGATTTGGGTCTTGATGGAAAGAAAGGAATTCGCAACCAACTCCTTTCACGTTCACTCTATTCACGTTCCATTTTCCAATTCCAAAGTCTACCGAAATGCTTATGCATTGGGACTCTGGGGTGTGACCCTGGGATTTGCCTAAAGACATACGGATTTTTATGGGCGGCATTTTCCCCGTCCTTGAAACCGAATAAAACTCTGCGTGATTCTTGTTTCGTCGTCTGCTAGCGCCACGTTGAAGTGTGTTTACAACGGAGGCGCAAGCGAATACGTAGTGGAGATGTGACACACGCTTGCAGTCAGTTGTTTTACTTGCCTACTCGACCGCTCCACTCAACAGACACGCTTCAAAACCCAAAAACGTTCAGCCAAACGCATGAATGCTAAAGCTTCAAAAGATGCCTAATGTTAACTTCATTAATGCCGACATGCTTTACTGTTCGGACGGACAAACTAACGATTCGGACTAACACAATCGCGTACGAATTGTACTTGGCGACACCATAATATCAACGAACATAACAAAAGTTGTTCGCTTCGGTGTGTAATTTACGATTTGATTTGACTTTGAAGCGACCCGTGTACGGTTTTGCTTTGACACAAGCGTCATAATAGGAAGATCTTGTCTATAATAGGAAGATCCTGTCTGTGTTCCGATTCACTCTTTTCTTTTGCAATTCAGAAGTATCGAGTTTAGTGTCGAAATGAGTACGCCGTTGTCCGCGTCCGCGTCCAGACTGAAGGTCAGCGACGAGTGGAAGGCGGATCTGATTCGCGCGGTCCAGCTGCAGCCCTCCCTCTGGGACAAGCGCCACCCTCTCTACAAGAACCGACAGTCCAAGCTGAACGCCTGGCTCGAGGTGGCGAGGACCGTCTGTGGCGACCTCAGTCTGAGAAACGAAGGCGAGGCTGGTAGGTGGAAAGACGGATGAGTTGAAGACCTGTTTAAACCGACAGAAAAGGGCCACTTTACAGTGGACTTCTGTAAAGCGCAGTGGACAACGCTGCGCGACGCTTTCACCGTCACGAAGAACCGCCAGCGAAAGCGCACGGGCGACAAGGCGCGCAAGGAGCCCATTTGGAAGTTCTTCCGAGCGATGAAGTTCGTTGACGGCAACGTCGCGACGAACGAGTAGCTTTCCTGGCAGAATTGAAAACTTGTAAACACTATAGGACGCGCTTTCTTCAGAGGAGTTTGCGACAGTATGCGCCTGCAGATCAAAGACACGACCAGAACCAGCACTACGACAGGGTTTGTGAGGAGGGGAGAACATTTAACACCACTTCCTAATATGAGAAGAATTTGCGTTTTTCAAACAACCACTTTGTGAGCAGGGCCGTAAATTACGGCCAACTGTCATGCACGAAAAAGCCAGGTCAGGCCGAGTAAGGGGGGGGTGTGTAAAAAAATGGCCGTTGTAAGCGGAGCGTGGGGGGGGAGGTGGCGGAGGGAGGGGGGTAGTGTTGGAGACAAATTCTGTGAATGGGTCATTATCAGAGGTGTAACTGACCATCGAAGCTGGGGGGGCTTTCCGAATCTCCTGGATTTTTCAAAAATCTATGGTTTTTTTCTACTGTATGCTAAATTTGATACAATTTCTCTTTTTTCCAGCCTCAATAATGACCTAGAAAATGCTTCGTGTATGCTGAAAACACCGTGCTACAGGCAAAAATTTGGTGATTTTTTGTCCAAAAACGCGTTCGAAAGACTCCAAAATGGTCTGTAGGTGCGTAAATTTTGCGGCGCAGGCGAAGTTTTTGCTATTTGAGCAATAAATACTGCTCACAGGCCTGAAAACACCTTGGGAAGTATGAGAAACACATTCAGCCATACTGGTAAACTGCGGTCAGTGCAGGATTGACTA
>JASAMY010002627.1:0-35478 GCA_030248085.1 Paralinhomoeus sp. GSCO2_6 | reverse complement strand
GAATTGTTGACGGAAGGGCACCACCAGGAGTGGAGCCTGCGGCTTAATTTGACTCAACACGGGAAACCTCACCTGGTCCGGACACAGTGAGGATTGACAGATCGAAGCTCTGACTTTCGTTCTTGATTAATGAAAACATTCTTGGCAAATGCTTTCGCAGTTGTTCGTCTTGCAACGATCCAAGAATTTCACCTCTAACGCTGCAATACGAATGCCCCCGTGTGTCCCCTCTCAATCATCATCTTGGTTCCGTAAAACCAACAAAAAATAGGACCAAGATCCTATTCCATTATTCCATGCACCATTATTCAGGCTTGCGCCTGTTTTGAGCACTCTAATTTTTTCAAAGAAAAGTTGCAAGCTACCCTGCGCCCACAGTTAAGTGGACGCAGGGAAAACCTGCTTCATCAATGAAGGACGACAGTACCGGCCGTGAAGCCGGACCGCCTCCTTCAACGTAGATCCAACTACTAGCGTTTTAAACGCAACAACGGTGATATACACCTTCAGAGCTGGAATTACCGCGGCTGGTGGCACCAGACTTGCCCTCTGATAGATCCTCGTTAAGAGGTTTGGATTGTTCTCATTTCTGATAACAGTCCTCATAGAGAACTGCCTCGATATTTTTCGTCACTACCTCCTCGTGCCGAGAGTGGGTAATTTACGCGCCTGCTGCCTTCCTTGGATGTGGTAGCTGTTTCTCAGGCTCCCTCTCCGGAGTCGAACCCTGATTCTCCGTTACCCGTTGCAACCATGGTAGTCACGTAAACTAACTCATCAACAGTTGATAAGGCAGACACTTGAATGATTCGTCACCGGTTCAAGACCGTGCGATCGGCTGAGTTATTCAGAGTCACCAAAGCCAGGCCGAAACCTGATTGGTCTTGTTTTAATAAATGCACTCCTCCCAACGAGTGGTTCTTGCTTAATCGCATGTATTAGCTCTAGAATTGCCACAGTTATCCACGTAGGATATCAAGATCAAGTGAACAATGGCTGTTGTAATGAGCTGCATTCCGCGGCTTCACTTTGTTCAGCTCGTGTTGAGACCACTGCATGGCTTCAAATTTTCGACAAGCATATGACCACTGGCAGGATCAACCAGGAAGCAAGGTCAGTAACATCTAGAGAACCATGCAGACTCTAATGTCACCTTCACTAATATCATTCGCTTTTTTTAGAGCCGATCCTTTCATCAAGGTACAGGGCACCAGCCAAACGGCCATCCTTGCACCTGGCTCTATCGTGAACTGAATCGAACTGGCAGTCGCCACACGCTTCCAAGCACTGGTTTGCCACCACTGGGCTATCCTTGTGCTTGTACTGCTACCGTTCGATCAACTCACTTGGAACATAGTTCCTTCCGATTGCTTTGCCACTCAAACGAGCGACGATCGCACCACTAGTCACCCTTGATCAAGAACTGATAAGAACGTTGGAATAGAGGATCCCGTTCCAACAACGCAGTGCACCAAACCGCGTTTTGCGAGGTTACCAGCCTCGTTCAGCGAGCATGCTATCGACGCTCCTCCATCTGCATTCACAGCACTGCAACATCCGCGTCTCGTTCAATTCATGTTCATTGAACCCACTTACGTTCAGTTTCAACTTGGATCGAACCGACCCTTGAGGGTAACCAGCCCTCACTCGGTGAAAAAAGCCAATTCTCCCTTTCACCAGCACGATTCCAACAGCTAAAATCCCTTTGGAAAAGTGCAGGAGCCCCGTATTGCCACACTGCCTCTAAGGCTAGATACGCTTCCATTCAAATCTATGCACGTATCTGACTGTTGCCAACACAACAATTCCCTCGTATCGTTCAAGTCGAAAAAAATTTTCGACAGGGCTCCGCCTACAGAGGAACAGAGCCTTAGTATGCGCAAAGCGCGATTTCGGCCGCAAAAACGATTGGCCGACGCACTTGCCTAGTGCAAAAACTCGCGCCAAACGCACATTTTTCCGAGGGCTTTTACAGTGAGCGCAGTTTACGTCTATCTCGTAATCGCAGATGAATGGACAGCTATCCGATAACGTTATTATACGTCACAGCCACAAATGCGCGTACACACACCATACACACCATAGGTACATGTGTAAGAGCCGCCAGGACAGGGCGCGGGATCGAATGGCGGGGCGGGGACAGGGGGCAATGGACACATTGCTAGGCAGGAGATAGGAGAGCAACAACAACAGTGCGTGAGTGAGTGCGTGCCCTTTCCACTCCCCCCCCCATGGATCCGCCACTGAGAAAGATCGATCAGAGATAATGGAGCAGGATAGGTGGCACACGATCGATCCTATTGAAGACGCGATCGTTCACGACAGTGGGTCCTATCGGGGCCCAAGCAGGGCCAGGCGCTAGGGCCAAGGATCGACCAGCACAGAGCTGTGAATCGGCGCGCCTGACAAAAGGCGTCGGAAGTCAATAGAAGGAGAATATGCTAAGTGGAGAGAATTACCGTACCACATGCGTACGCGCGCGCGCGTACGCATTTCACTCGTGCGTGCATACCTACGTGCGCGTGTGCATGCGTGCGAGCGCGTGCATTCCTGCATGCGTGTGCATTCGCGCGTGTGCATCGTGCGTGCGTGCAGAGATGGCAGGAAGTAAGAAAGCTTGAGCAAAGCATGGGGGGGGGGGTGAGAAAGGAAATTGACGCAGGAGAACGTCAGTTGCAGCAGCTGCAGCAAAAGAACGTCAGCAACTGCAATTTTTTGATTGCGCCATTGAGTTGATGGGTTGACGCGCCGATGAAACGGGGCATGCGTGGCTCATCATGACGTCGGCTGCGACGAGGCCGACGCGACAACGACACCAATATGACGACCCCAGTTGACGCACTGCCAAGGGTTGACGCGCCGATGAAACGGGGCATGCGCGGCTCATCATGACGGCGGCTGCGACGAGGCCGACGCGACAACGACACCAATATGACGACCCCAGTCGACGCACTGCCAAGGGTTGACGCGCCGATGAAACGGGGCATGCGCGGCTCATCATGACGGCGGCTGCGACGAGTCCGACGCGCCAACGACACCAAAAGGACGACCCCAGTCGACGCCCTGCCAAGGGTTGACGCGCCGATGAAACGGGGCGGGGCCATACATGTAACTGGGGGGGGGGGGGGCGGGGGGGGGGGGGTTGCCCGCCCCCCCAGCCAGAATTTTACCCCTACCCAGCCCCCCCCCCCCAGACCCCCCCCCCCCCAGAATTTTCCTGAAGTTTTCCAACTTGCCAACAATTGTACAAAGTAGTGTACTTTTTGCCTTTCTCAGTGTATTTTGGCCTTAAAACAGCTAAATACCGCTATTTATAGCCTATTTTAAGGCATTTTTGACCTATTTTTGACTGAAAAGTGCCTATTTAGACACTATTTTGGAACATTTTTTTCCCTTCTGGGACCCCCTCCCTCTTCAAATCTGAGTACCCCCCCCCCACGCCCCCCCCCCCCCCAGAAGTCTCTCAGACCCCCCCCCACTTCAAAAACCCGGTTACATGTATGGGCGGGGCATGCGCGGCTCATCATGAAGGCGGCTGTGACGAGGCCGACGCGACAACGACACCAATATGACGACCCCGGTCGTTGACGCCGCTGGGGTGGGGGCACTCTCGCGCCAAACGTGGACTGAACACTTTGTCCAGCGTCTGCTGCGAGGTCTTATGCGGCGAGCGCATAGCGATGCGGACGGCTGCCCAACGACGCGCATATCTCCACGACAACTGCGGCAGCCTATCTCGCGCTGATGAGACCACTCTACATCGCTTGCGCCACAATGGGGCCCTATTCCTACAGGCAATACGTGAAACGGGCTCAGGACAACAAGAGGACATGCGCTGCTCGCACCAGAGACAGAGTAGTGAGAGCAGTCGATGTACGCGACAAGCAGCGTTGGTTGTTACCACTGCTGCGGAAGCAAAGCGCAGTTTGCATTCGCTCTGGCTTCAGCGCAGCACCGCAGCACACAGAGCCAAGCAGAAATGCGACAAAAATGGCTACGCAGAGAGAGAACGGAGTGCGATCTAGGGCGCGAGCGGCAAAGGCCAAGCAAAGGTATCGCTCACCAGGCGAGAACATCTCCAACGACGTGCTGACGACGAGACTCCATCCGTGACTCCAGCTGCATCCTCTTCATTGGGAGCGGAAGGCGTGCGACGGTGCGAGCGTGTCGACGACGACGACGACGACAACGACAACTCGAGAGCTTGCCTCCTCCGTCGTCCGGCTCCTTTTCGGTGGCACGCCAGCCAACAACACTAGAACGGCGCAACAGCGGTAAAAGACTGACGCCAACCTACGTGGCGCTGAAGACGCACGCACTGAACCTGGACATTCGAGCAGGCACACACAGAGGAACTTTTGCGTTAGGCTGGGCAAACCCATCGACCCCCCCCCCCAAGTTACATGTATGCAGGGGGGGGGGACATAGAAAATTGCACAAAAGCGTGTGTGAATAGGTCGTTTTCGTCCAAACTAGCTAGGTTAAAGTAGGGTCAAAAGCGATATTTGGATTTGGCCAGGGAGGTGGTTACTCCTTACTCCGGCAAAAAAAAGCAAGATGACCCTGGGAATGTAAACCACAATGTAACCGAGTTTTCGCGAGAAGGGTCGGAGACTATCATGGGACGTATGCCGTGCGTAAGAAATTCTGCAAAGGGGGGGGGGGGGGGTGCAAAGAGAATAAGTTTGGACAAAAGTTGGGTGTGAATATGTCTTTCTTTAAAAGGGCTAAGAGAGGCTATAAATGGCCTTTTCAGCAGCCTTAGGATAAAAAGCATGGATGGATGGTGACGCTCCCGACCCGACCGACCACAAAAATGGTCGGCTCCCATCACAAACCATACCTGTAACTGGGGAGTTGGCGGGGGGAACTATTTTTGTAATACTCTCCCAACCCCCCCCCCCCCCATAATTCTCCCAAGAGATTTTCACTCTGTCTAAAACGAAAAAAGTGAGTAAAAGGTGTTTCACTGCTATACGACGATAAAACGGCGAAATAACACTGATTAGACCCTATTTTGACCTATTTTTTGACCAAAAAGTGCCAGTAGAATTCAAAAAATGGTCGGCTCCCATCATATTTTTTGTTCCGGAGACCCCCTACCAAAAAAATGTCATTCCAGACCCAGTTACAGATGTGGACGAAACACGTGCGAGCGACGTACACGCGGACAAGAGCCAGCGCACCTGTGCAGGAGCCGCCGAAGGCAGCCGCTTGACGCCGACACGGGAGCGGATTGCGTGCGCTGGACGTCGCCGGCCTTCGACTTCTTGGTGTCCTTGAGGCGCGCCTGCAAAGCACAGCCCGCTCTCCCTTTCGCAGCCATCGCCGCCCACCCGTCGACCCACCAGAATTTCGATCGCCTTCTTCACCGCTCCTGAACGAAGGGCGTCAGGATCTGAAAGAGGAGGAGCGTCAAGTTGGGGGGCGTGCACGCAGTAGGTACCATGCACATTGGCCTGTAACTGGGGGCACCCCGGGGGGGGTTGGGGGTTGTTGGTTTCCTTCTTGCCCCCCCCTCTTGGCAAAGCAAATTGTGAACTCCCAGGGTGGTGGTTGGTGTGTCGGGGGGGGGGGGGGGGGGGGGGGGGGGGGGGGGGGGGGGGTTTGGGGTGGGGGGGGGGGGGGGGGGGCGGGGGGGGGGGGGTGCGCGGGGGGCCGCCCCCCTCCACAACAATCGCAACTTACGCGCCCCCCCCCCCCTGTTATTCAGTCAATTTTCACTAAGAGGTGCCTATTTTCGCGATATTTTGATATAAAGTTTTCCACTCTGGCGCAACACTCCCTCGCAAGTCAAAGGGTTATTCATGTCACAGGTACTGCGCAACAAAGTCGCGTACATTTTGCCAGATCCACTCGGCGACGTCGTCGATGAGAACAGCCACTTCGCGCATTGTGCCGCTGTACCTAAAAGGAGCCAGCCGCGTCCAGACGAGCGGCTCCACCCTGTCCTACACACCAGCGCTACCCACGCACGCACGCACGCACGCACGCACGCACGCACGCACGCACGCACGCACGCACGCACGCACGCACGCACGCACGCACGCACGCACGCACGCACGCACGCACGCACGCACGCAAGCACGCACGCACGCACCTAATGTAGGCCCAAAGTAGTTGGTGAAGAGCATCCTGAACAGCACCGCCGGCGTGCGCATCGACGTGAACAGCTTCTGGGCGTTGTTCGACTTGACGGAACAGCTTCTGGGCGTTGTTCGACTTGACGAGGTTCTCGAACGCCTCCTGCAGACGGGGGCAGGGTGGGAGAGAGGGGCACACATGGAGGGGGGTACCTCGATCTCCTCGTCCAGGTTCTGGAGGAAGGCGCTGGAGAACTCGTTGCCGCCCATCTTGCGCGTCCGCTTGAAGAGTTCGACCGATTGGCGCTTGAGACGCTCGTGCTCGGCCGAGAGGTCCGCGGTCGACATGAACGCCGTGTCGCCTGCCGCCGCACAGCTGCGAGCGAGCGCGCATGTCCCCCAGTGTCGTAGCCAAGGGAGGGGGTGGGGGGTATACCCCTCCCCGAGATGGTGCGACAAAAAATGCAACAGGGACAGGGTCCATCCACCCTGTTGCAAAAATGCCCGGGCGAAAGAAGAGAGAGAGAAAGCATTTTAGCTCGCTTGTAAGGTTAAAAATGCTCAAAAGTAGCCCAAAATCTCAAAAATTTTGCCTGCGGCGCAACAGGGGGTACCCTGTTAACAAGTTGCGAATCCGTACCCCCTCCCGAAACCAAATCCTGGCTACGCCACTGATGTCCCCGCTACCACGCACGACCCCCGTCCGCCCACGCACGCACGCACCTCCTCCATGCCCCCCCCCCCGACGGAGGGCGGCTTTGGCACACGCGACGGCCGCCAGAGTGTTCGCTCCGGCGGTGGCCTGAGCGATGTTGGCAACGATGGTGCTTGCAAGCGCGCGCGAGCCAAGACGAGCCAACAACCGACCAGTAGCATCGACTTGGCCTACGGCAAGTCCTCGCCTTCGAAGATCTTGATGTACGCCTGAGCGACCGAAAATATGTCCCATGACGTCATCTTTACGCAAAGTACGCGCACCCGCAAGTCCTGGACGAGCTCTCGGCAGGTGACGTCACGGCCGGGGATCTTCTTGACCAAAAGTCGGTCGCTGGCCAGCAGGCGGGGAGTGAGCGTGCGCAGCTGCTGCTTGAACTCCGCCTCGATCTCTGAAAACCACCGACTCACCCGCGCCCGTCTCCACCCCCGCTTCCGCCAGCTCCTCCACGCACGCACCGTTGAGCTGTCTCGTGGAGTCGGGCTTGGTGGCGACCTTGAAACCGGGGGTGGGGCATGAGGAAGCAGTTGATGTTGTCGAAACAGCCGTGGATGTGCCGACGCAGCTGCTGCAGCTCCGGATGCTGCTTGTCGTCCAGCTGCAGCGTTCACTATTAGTTCTACTGGTGGGGGGGGGGGGGGGGGGTGACGAGAGGTCGCCACCACCTGAAGAAGTCACTCGAAAATACGCCGTCCGCCCTCGAGGCCGTATTTGGCCTGGTACGAGAAGCTCCAGTCGCGCACAAGGAACGTCAACGCCTGAAACGTCAGGCGAGATAGCACACCGCTGAGAATTCTGGGGAGGGCAGTCTGAACATCTGGGGAGTGCAATTGTCCCCATTACCCTCCCCTGGATACGCCACTGGGCTGGGCACACCACCCCTCCCCTTCCAAAATTTCATTACATCCAGGTACGTCCCATGATGGTCTCCGGTCTCATTCTCGATATTATTTGACCCAAACACACCAAAATATCGCCTTTAGTAGACCCTACTTTGACGCAGTTTGGACCAAAACCTATCTATTTACACACGCTTTTGCGCGAACTTTTCCATGTTTCCCCCCCCCCATACATGTAACTGGGGGGTTGCCCCCGCAGACGGCAGTTTATCCCTCCCCCCAACCCTTCCCCAGAATTTCTCAACAACCGCTATAATGGTGAAATATTTTTCGTCTTTCTCGGAGTATTTTGACTCTAAAACAGATAGGTAACGCTATTTATAGTCTATTTAGCCCTTTTTGTTAAAAAGGTTGGGGGTTGTTGGGGGCGTGAGAAAATTCTGGGTGAGTTTCACCGACCCGCCCCCAGTCACAGGAAATGTCAGGGTTGCATGAATGGAAATTTCTTATTAAAATTTCGGCGCTAGTCCAGTTTAGGGGTGCAAACGGAAAATAGGCGTGCAACAAAAAATAGGACTGCTACAAAAAAAAGTGTGCAACCACTTTAGGTGTGTAACAAAAAAAAATATTTAGAGCCGCACACACTTGGAAAATAGGCTTTTAGGTCTTAGGCGGCTCAGGCTTGGCTTAGGCTGTCTATGCATAGGCTAGGCTTAGGCTCAGAATTAGGCCATTCTTAGGCTTCTGCATAGGCTTAAGCTTTCACTTAAGGTTATGCTTTCACTTAGACTTAAGCTTTTGCTTAGGCTTTCGCTTAGGCTTAGACTTTCGCTTAAGCTAAGGCTTTCGCTTAAGCTTAGGCTTTCGCTTAAGCTTAGGCTTTCGCTTAAGCTTAGGCTTTCACTTAGGCTTAGGCTAGGCATATGCATGCATGCATCATGCATGCACGCACGCTCGCACTCATTCAACCACGCACACACGCTGGCACGCACGCACGCAGGTATGGGCGCACCAACGCACACAAGCCAAGCCAGTGAGCAGCTACTGAACGAGTTGCCGCAGCCTGAGCAAGGCCTAAGCAAAGCCTAAGCCAAGCCAAGGTGGAGCCTAAGCCTCTAACACACCTAAAGTGCGTGTGGCTCTAAAATTTAGAGTCTAAATACCTCGGTAGTGTCGGCGACGAGAGGGAGTGGAGGAGGGGCGACGCGGAGTCGACGGAGTCGGTGTCGCGCAGCGGTGTCGAGGCGGGCGGGCAGGCGCCTTGGGGCGCGCCGCTCAGCAACGAGCTCTCAACAACTCCAGCAAGGCTAAGCAGCCTAAGCCTACAGCCTAAGCAAGGCAACGTTAAAAACCGTCGACGATCGTAACAATTGGCGACAGTATGCAACAAATTTGCATTTTGTGTAAAGTCGTTACTTACTTTTGTAATTCTTTGCAAGCAACAGTAGAATTGAGCTACTACTGTATTGCAAGCTGCGTCCACAGCTTTGTTATGGCATATTGTAATACTGGCCTGGTCAATTCATAGTTTTGTTGAGATGCCGCACGTTTGCGCTGAAAACCGTTTTAAGAAGTAGCTTCGCTATAGCCTACAGCGGCTCAGCGGCTACATTTTGGAGCGACTTGGGCTGGATTCGACTGGCGGCGCGCGGACCGCGTACCTGCATGCACATACAAAGGGCCTTGCCAACAGCCCCTCGATCGCAATGCTAGCCATAGCTATGGCTACGACTACGACGTCGCAGAACGCCAACGACAACGGCGACGCAGCTGCCGGCCGGCCGCGAGCAGAGAGCGGAGGAGCTGGCCGCCATTCGAGGCGCCCAGTCGCAGCTCCAGCGCCAGCAGTTGAAGCGCTTCCTGCACAAGCTCCAACGGGCGCCACAGGGAGTCCGCAGCAATCGGGATGGGCCCGAGAGGCCCCCCCCCCTAGATGGTCGGGACAGCCAATGTTTTTCAACAGGTACCCCCCTGTGAACAAAGCCATGGATTGCCAAGGGAGGCAGGCGAAGAGTGCGGATGGGCAAAGTGGTTGAATTTGTAACTGTTTTCCTTAGATTATCACACACATAAGTGGCAAATTTTGGCCTGATGCGCTGTACTGTACTACGTACAACAAGTTTGGAGTAAACGATCTGGACAGCGTGTTTCTATTCGGAATAGGGCAAAGCGGGAGGGTCTCGCCTGTCTGTGGAATTTACTAGGAATTTACTGCAATTCACCATACTCTACTGGGAAACGCAGTAGGTCATCCGAGTAATCTACGACAACTATATTTTGAATACCTTATCAGTGAATCAGAACGCGACAATCGGATAAGAGTCTCCTTCCCCCCCCCCTTGGATATGCCAACGTCAGTTGGGCACAAGTTGCGTTTGCCGCAGCGCTATTCTCTAAAATGACGGACACTTAGGCGTTTACTTGTAAGCGCCTCAAGCGCAAGCTGTCAGAGCGCGGCCGCAGCTACGTGTTCCACAAGGAATACTAGAGTGGTCTGGCCGTGTTCGAGGTATCGCGACGGCGCGCGCAAGGCCACGGTTCACACGGACGGCGTCGAGAGCGGGCGCGTCGTCGCACGCCAGCGAGAGCACGACTGTCCTCTGCAGCCCGAGCTCGTGGAGGTCGAGCAGTACCGGAGCCTCGTGCGTCAGCTGACCCGGACAACGCAGCGCAGCAGCACCGTCGCGGTCACGGACGCGCTCGAGGGCCTCTCCGAGACGGCAAAGGCGGCCCTCAACCTGGAGAACGCGAAGCGGCTGCATCGACGCCAGCGCCAGGTTGCTGAAACAGCGCCGCCACCAGAGCTGGCAGAGCTGCAGTCGCCTGCTGCTGGGCTGACGTTCGAAGCCGACAAGTAATCTATGCAAGAATCGACCGTTGTGTCTGGAGGACAGAGTGACGCGTGTTGTGTGTGTCCACCAGGGCTGCATTCTTAACTGCAAGCATTTTTTCGTAATTGAGATAAACAAATAAAATGTTTTGTCTAACGTGTAATTCCAACCCTGGCTAACAGCTGCAATCAATGCAACGCACAGACCACCGTGTACAACGAACACTCGTAAGGTCTTGAAACCAGTGTGTTAGGTTACTCGTAGCTGTTGCTCTAGTCGTTTGCGAAACTGCCACTCCGCCCATGAGCATGCTGCACAATGGGGGCAACACAGTTAAGGTATATAAGACGTTTCTTCGGAGGGCTTTGTTGTGCACAATTGCAGTCATTTTGTGCTGCGCTGAGTGTGGGATTGACAAAGCTGAGCAAAGCGAACAGAGCCGAGGGACATGGTCGAAGACGTCTGTTTGTACAGCAGGTTTGTCTCCTCTGGGAGTTGCCTGTCCTGGGCGTCCCTTGATTTGAGCTGCAGCTGCCGGCCAGCGGAACCAACTCGGCGCGCAGTGACCATTCCGGCCCGTTAGGGAATTTTTGATTTGTGATTGTACTTTAAAACAATACAAGTCATCAGCAAACCATACGATCTTGTTGTGTAAACACTAGTTTTCTTGAGCCTCACGCAAATTTTAGTGCATGTTTGCTTGAGCCTGTTGTGTGCTAATTCTTTTTGGAGAACTGCGCTAGGAAATACCACTCAATGTACCAAGTTTGAAAACGCCTAGCGGATACTGAAGGGACCTATCTATCTCTCTCTCTCTCTCTTTCTCTCTTTTCTTCTTGCACTTTCAGAATTGTTATGAAGCTTATTGGGGTCTTTGTCGTCACCCCTTGGTGCTTGGTTTCTTTGGTTTGTCGTTGTCACCTTTCGTTGGTGGTTTCTTTGGTTTGTCGTTGTCACCTTTGGTTGGTGGTTTCTTTGGTTTGTCGTTGTCACCTTTGGTGGGTGGTTTCTTTGGGTCTTTGTCGTCACCATCGCTGGGCGTTTTCTTCGATGGTGGTGGTGATGGAATTTGGAAAACGGCGCCTTTAGGTACCCGTTTGCTTGCGCGGGAGATCTTGGGGTCGCCCTTATAGCCGATCTTGCCCAAAACTCGGCCCCTTCTGAACAGGCAGGAACGAAACAGGTAAGAGAGGACAGAAGGGCAAGAAATTGAAGTGGCTGCTGTTTACCCCGATGCTCCATAAACGGTCAGTGTCTTCTTTGCGTTGACGAGAATGTCGATGTCGAGCTCGGGCAGTTTTACCCTCACGTCATCAACAACCAGTTTGGTCGCGTCCAGCGCGTACTTTTTCCTCATGTAGGCCATGACGTTGAACAAGGCCTTTTTCGATTTCCCTTTTACGTGAACGTTGCCGTGCCCTGGGAAGACGGTGACGCCCTTGGCCGACTTGAACTCCAGGTTGATGGGAGCAGCGGTGTAGTAGGCTGCCATTAGGAAGTGGTTTTATTGGTGCATTTATTAGTGTGGACGGCTCTGCTGGACGGACGGACTCACAGAATCCACGGATCGTAAAGTAGCCGACTTGGAGGGGTGCAGCGCTGGAAACCGAACCGCCCGAACGATCCTGATAGATCTCCTTTAAGTGAGGCGAAGTGACGATGAGGCGGTTGACGCAGGTCAAGCCCTTTTCGCAGTGCAGCTTCTGCAATGGCCCACAGAGGCTGCAATTGCGCACAGCGCGTGCACGTCCTTCAACCGACCAGTCCTATGTTGTGGTCGTGGTCCTCAACCCTGATGCTGTATCGACCGTAGCGGTCGTCGACTTCAGGCTGCCACAGCTTGCGCGCCCAGGCCTCGTCCACCTCCCAGCGCAGGTAGGGGTCGTGGGCACCCTGCTTCAGTACCACCTCCAGGTTTGGCGCTTCGTGTCGAATCTTGTGAATCTTCTTGTACTTGCTCGTGTAGATGTAGCGCGTCGTCGTCTTGCCCGAGCCGCAGGCGACCTTGTCCGCCGCGCAGTCAACCTTCTTCTTTTTCTCATCGCCCTTGGCCGTCACGCACAGGGCCAGCGCGAGCGCACACAACGCTGTCAAAGGCAGAGACATTCTGCCAAACGAGGAAAATTCTGTGAAGAAAGTGAGAAGCACTATGCCGAACGCTTCCTTTTTCCTGGACTTCAACTGGAATTACGGAATTGGCTTGGAGTAATCTGCTGTGCCAGTGCAAAGGACAATCACTTCGAACGAATTATACTTAGTCTAAAGCAACCCGCTTACCTCATTGCAATACGCTTGCTTGCCGTGCAAGACCCGTTTCGCTGTTATGCAGCGGCCGACAATCGTCGCCCGTTATCTTGTCCACTTTGTGGGCTTTCGCTCTGTGAATGACGTAGGTATCTACAGTACAACGCATTCATTCTTTTAAGCTGTCGAACGCACGATCACTCGTGTCGATGCCTTAGCTTTTCGGACGCAATCAGCTCATGGTCTAGGCTTTCTGTCGACTTAACCCGCTTTCAGGAGTGGAATTCGCTAGCTATTAATCGAAGATTAAGCCCCATGGTTGTTTTGCTGCGCCTCGGTCGTCTCGTGCCCCTTAATCTTATCACTTTGTCGGGTTGCGCTGCGTGAATTGCGCACGCAGCATGCTCTGATTAGCGCTGCCATGCCAGCCCGACCCGGTATTAGGGACTAGGGTTCTGTCCGTTAGTCGTCCGTGAGTACTGTAACTACCTATTGTAAGTGCAACTGATGACGACGCCATGCTTGTTAGCTGTCAGGCGCTGCTTCGTCCACCTGAGCATCTCCTTCCGCATCTCTTCGCCGGAGGAGTGCCTTTTCTGCACGCTCTTCGCTTCGGTCGACCTTTACTCGAGTTTTGCCGTTCGGCGACCTTACCACGCACGACACTTCTTTAGGTCATCGATTGAGAGCACGTCGCCGCACATGTCGATCTGCTGGCCAGCAGAATTACACAATCAGCAGAAATAAACACAACACCGACACCGGTAGTCGCGGAGCTGTTGAAGCAGCGCCAGCCGTTGTCGGTGCTCGGGCGGTGTCCTCGCTGACGCTGGAGTTCGGCATCTCAGCCGGCCACGCCACTTGTCGTCTCCTCGGTTTTAACCAAACTAGGATAGACTAATTGGTATTAACGCCGAAAGATTTCTCTCGAGCAGCTATGCGGCGTAATATGGTATCTATCGGATTCGTAAGTGCGTGGTTATGCGTTTTCAGTGTCGCGTGATCTTTCGAACATCACAGCGACGAGCACCTTGAAGGCGGGCCATCTAGCCCCGCCGCTGCGTCTGCGCGCGAACTTATCAATGGATTTTATACTTCCGCCCGTTCACGATTTTACCACGTAACGCGCTACACTTTGTACTACGGTAATTTCGCCGCTCTCAGCTTTTGCGCGTCGCCTCAGAACAATCGCTCTGCGCCAGTCACCCGTGATTGTTTGCAACTGTCTCTGTCGGCGTCCACTTTCGGCCAAGGCGCCTCTGGCCGCCCCATTGTCTCCGTCATCAACGCAGCTCGATAGATGAGCCGCCTCGCTCTGTTGGCGCGGCCCTCCTGTCGCGAGAATTGCAGTCTTGAGCTTTCGGCGCTTCGTGACTCTGTCACGTCAGTGTGCAGGAACCCTATCGTACACGCGGACGAGAACACAACAGCGATTATGGACGCTAGCGGCGCTACATGCTCGCCGCTGACGGAAGAACTGCAGTACGAATCACAGGTGATTCAGGCATGTGTACGACTCCAAATCGAACTGATCAAAAGGCATGAGGAATGCAGGTAGCGAGGAAAGAAGTAAGTTGCGCGCGATTTGCCATGAAAATTTGTTCGGCAATTCAGTGAATAAAAACGTGACGTTGAGGGGAGGGGCTTGTGTGCGGCACAGTCAAATGCACTACGTAGGTATGTATGCACTTCGACGCTTCCAACGCACGTAGATAGTCTCCACACTTCTGTGGGATCTCTCGGTTACTAAACAGCGAAAACATTGTTAGTGCCACTGCAGGGACTAATACAGGACGCGACTTGCAAGAATGACATACCTTGGTGACAGATACCGTGATACAGTTATGTGCAAATTGCGCGTGATAGCGTACACACTGAGTTCGGCCAACAAACGCATCATTCGTACTGTGGCGGTCTGGAAGCCGACCTACGCGTCGCTTTGGTCATCACGGACAGCTTGCTCACTATCGGCGTTCATCTTCTTCAAAAACCCTTCCAAGGGGTCATCCTCGTCGTCGTCGGACGAAGACGAGGACGGCACTCTTCTTCGCTTCCGACCGCTCGTAGTGGTGGCCTCCTCTCCCGTGGGTGGCCAGGGTTCCCGAAATGGTTCGTCCATGCCGTCGTCGTCGTCGTCGTCGTCGTCGTCGTCGTCGTCGTCGTCGTGGGACGCGCCACCGTCCGCCGCAGGCCCCTCCCATGCGTCTTCGTCGCTGCCCACCACAAAACCGTCGTCTTCTCCGTCTGCACGCCTACGTCCACTGGCGGACTTTCGGCTGAAAAACGAAATGAGGCGAATTGAGGACACGGAATGCGGGGATGGACAACGAATTAGCGAGGGCCCGGAAACCTGGACGCCAGCCCAGGATCGTGAAGGCCGAGCGAGCGCAACTTGTCGGTCACCTCTTTCTTGGTCCGTTTCGCCAGCCTCAACTGCGACTGAATGAAGTCGAGGGGACGCTCTGAACATTTAGACGCAATCATCGGCTGCGATAGCGATGTGAGGAATGTGGAATTCATTGATAGCGTCATTATCGAGCCCACCCTACAACCGAATGCTATACGGGCCATTGACGTTACGCTAGCGTTACCTACGGCCCCTCCTAGCGCTACCCTTTAGCCAACAAACGTTGACCCCCGCCACACACACACGCACGCACACACACACACACACCCACACCCACCCATGGGTGGAGGGGGGGGGGGTGAATACTTTCTGTACTCCCTCCCCCGGCCCAGTTACAGGTATGAGCTGCGATAACGATACAATTCCGCTCTCGAAATCATTACACACAAGACAAAAGGTGTACTCGCACACCACTGAGCAGTTCCTTCTCCGCGAGAAATCGCTGAAAGACGTCGCGCAGTTCCGACGTCATCTCTTCCGTCCAAGGCAAGCTGAAGAAGCTGTCGATTGCTTCAACATACCAACTTCACCACTGTTGTCGTCATGCGCGCCGAGTTCTACCGTACCGGGGTTTCGACGACCGTTTCCGTTTGATGAGCGCCACGCAGTCGGCGAGGTCGGGCGTCGCTTTCAGTTGACGGACGATCTGTTGACGAGACTTCCTGCCTTCCAGTCTCCTCTCCAGAAAGTCGGCGATGTCTGAGAAGGTGTTTCATCGCCCTTGTCGCTGTAATTCATTAATTAACTAATTAACACGCTTGCTCACCCTCTTCCAGCGAGTTGCTTTCCAGCGCCTTGTACTCGTCGCAGAGCGTGCGCAACTCCGCTTGCAGCTCTACGGGCCAGACATTGGCGGCTCGGGGTTTCGCGGGGCCTCTAAAACACACGGCCGTGTCTCGTCATCAAGAAGCCGCACAGCTGCAGGAAAAGCCTCGACAAGGACGCACTTCCTCGCCTTGAGTCCCGCCGTGTTGATGCGGAGCCGCCTCATCGCCTTGAGCACCTGACGACGCGTCTTGGTCTCTTGCAGACTGCACGTGACGTAGTCCAGCACGTCCAGGCCTGCATTGGACAGAGGGCACTGGCACCGTTTACCCAGCAACAACGCTGACTCTACACCGGCTCCCACCCTGGGGCTTCTCTTGTAGCTGGCCGTACTCCTCGACGAGTCGCTGCACCTCGTCGTCCATGTCTTCGGTCCAGGCCGCCTGGCACCGACTCGCTTCCGCCTTTGTGCTGCGGGGCAACGGACACCGATTACCTTAGTCCCCCAAAGGGAGCGCGCCCGCCCAACCGACCGGTAGCTGCCGTAACCGAACTCCAGCTCGTGACAGAGTCTGGGTCCCTTCCAGAAGAGCGTCTCCGCAAAGAGTTTGGGGTTGCGGCGCGCGCTGGCGAAGAAGCGGCGCAGCAAGTGCGTGCCGAAGAGGCGGATCTCGGCGAGAGGGCCGCCGCCGCCGTCGTCGTCTCGGTGGCCAGGCAGTCGCCGACAGCGGTCGTCGACTCGCGCCAGCACTCGCAGAAGGGACGCCTGGTAGAGGACTTGGGGCGCGTCGAGCCCAAACGCGATCCGATGCAGCATCTTCACGCAGGCGTGGCTCACGTCCGCCGGGTTGCTCTCGAATCGAGCCAACAGCTCCACGTAGCTGTGTGCGGCGGATTCGAATTGCTTCCACGCCGCTCGCGTTCGCGTGTCCAATTCGCATACCAATGCAAGACGTCGGCCTTGGCGAACCGATGGACGTACTCGCGGAAGTCGAACTGCACCTCCTTCGTCTCATAGGAAGAGGCGTCCGAGTCCGAGCCCGACAACTCGGCTTCTGTCGGCTGCTCGTCGACAGCCGAAGGCGGCTCGGCACTGGCGTCCTCCGCGCTCGACGCCTTCAGAAACGCCTCGACTGCGCGCTCCGCCTAAAAGAAAGGAATAATTATGTTGCCGATTGCAAGAGAATGCTGGCTCTACCTCAGTTAGGTCGGCAAAGAGAACGCCTCTGAGTTCGAGAAACTCTTGCTCGGGGTCGAGAGGCGGCTTCGTGTTGTCGTCGACTTGTTCAGCGTCCTCCTCATAGACGAGCTGCGTGATGAAGCCGCGCTCTGTGGGCCAGAGCGCGCAGGCGGCCTTGTAGAGCGACACCGCCTCCCAGGGCCTCTCCTCGCGCAGCGCCCTCTGCACGCGCAGCAGCGCCGTCTGTCTACAAAGGACGGCGCAAATCCATGTTGCTTTTGGTGGTGTTGTTGGATTAAGGGCAACGCTAGGTGGCCCATCCCATGAGGCATACCCATGTTCACGTCTAGAGGCGCTAGACACGAGGGCAGCCACAGACATGCGGAAGAACGCCCTTTGTAGCCTACCCTACGGCAGCGACAGCAGTACAAAAAAAATCCACTCAGAGGGAAGTCCTCGATCTAGTGGATCCATCAGGAATCAAACCCAGAACGGTGCGCGCAAGGGGCCGATTCTCTACCACTAGGCCATACGGCGCCCCATCCCTGGCCATGGACAAAAGCGACCAGCTCACTTGTTCAGCTCATCGCCCGCGTTCCAGACGAAGTCGCAAGGCGCCGGGGCGTCGGCGGGCGGGTTCGACTCATCGTAGTCCTGCAGCAGCTGGGCCAGGGACTCTGCCAATCGGTCCCAGGTCTCCTCGAGAGCGTCCAAGTCGCGCACGAGCAGCCGCTCTGGGAAGTCGACGGCGTCTTCGTCCGGCGGCCCGTCTGCGACCGTAATGAGAGCATACGTAATGAGAGCGGCGGCCGGGGCGGATACACGGTAACAACTGAGTCCGCCAAGGCAGTGGGTAGGAGGAGGGGGGGGGGGGGTGATCGTCCATCTGGGGGGACCTCCTGGAGCCAAAAAGGGAGTAGATGTTCAGAATGGGTAGTTTAGTCACACCAAAATAGCGACAATATGGGCACCATTTTTTGCAGTTCTATTCAGGTTGAGAAACTTTAGAAAATTCTGTGTGGGGTTGGGGGGGGGGGAGTTCTGGCTGCGGGAGACCACCTCCCAAAGCTTTCAGGCATGACCGTCCGTACGCAGTCAGTACCGCCTGGCGTCTCGATCTGTGGCTCGTCGCGCCGTTGTCGTCTTCGCTTCTTCTTCTTCTTTCTCTTCTGTACGAACAGCGCCTGCCGTCCTCCGGCGCACTGCTTGTCCATGAGGCGGACGTAGACGTGCACGGCCGACACGGCGTCGCGCAGGAACTGCACGCTCAGATAGGCGGGCCGGTAGCCCTTGAGCAGGCCCACGCAGAAGTCGCGATACTCGGACACGTAGAAGATGTGCTCCTGGATCTCATGACCCAGCTTCCGCTCCTCCTCCCCGCCGCCCCTCTGTAGACCTTCTATCCTGAAAGAAGGGTGGCAGGAGACGATTTGGGGGCCAGCCAATCGGCGAGGGCGGCAGCGGATGGCCTAGTGGTCGCGAATCGGCTTGTTGGTTCGATTCTTGATGGAACCTAACGAGGAGTTCCCGGTGAATGTCTTGTCTCGTGCTGGTGCCCCAGATTGCAGAAGGTCTAAGTTCAGAATGTCTTTGGGGGAGTCCCTCGTGGCCGTATATGTACACTACCACGACAGGAAGGCGTCGTGGTCGAGACCATTAGTTAATGGACAATTGACGGCCTCCTAGCGTTGCCGTTAATGCAACAACAACAGCCTGGTGCTGACACGTCAGGCGCGCACGTCAGCAGCAGCTCCTTGTAGGCGAGCAGCGCGTCGGCGGCCCTCAGTCCGTGAAGTCGGCAGTCGCGCTTGTCGATGCTGGCGCTGTCCAGATAGCCTTCGAGCTTCGTCTGGCAGTAGTGGACCGTCTCCACCGACAGCGTCTCTCCCACGAGCCTCGCGGGCAGGACGGCGGCTCGTCGGAACTCCAGCAAGAATGCGACGCACCGAAAGTAGGCCGGCTCAAACTCCGAGCCCTTGAGAGAGCCCACCCCTCGAGAGTGCTCCACGCGGCTCTAGAACAATTCTGAGCGTCAGCCGACATCGGCAAAACATTCTCGCGGCGCGTCCTCCCACTTTGGTGACTCGCATGAATTCATTGTACGCTCTCTCCAGCAGTTGGCGACAGAGCCAGTGCAGCGTCTGTCGGACGCGCAACGGCGAGCAGTGGACGGAGTCGTCGACGACGAAATCGGCGCGATTCTTGGGCTTGCGACGGGCGCGCTTGCGGCGCTCGAGAAAGTCCAGCTGCTGAGCGGCCGACTGCGTCGAGCGGAGCACTCGCTGCGCCACCAGGTCACGAGAGGGCGCCAAAGCAGGAGCGCCGCGCAGCACAAAGGAACCCACGAAATTGGTCGGCCTGAACCAGAAAGCTTCTGGGTGTGGACAGCATCCGGTGCCGCTCGCTCGGCCCACCGAGACGAAGCGAGCCGCGCAGTCGACGCGGGCTGCCGACACAGCTCGGCGTCCATGGCGATGGCCAACTTGAGTTTGTCCGCGCCCTCTTTGCTCTGGTGACGCGGCGCCGACGCCTTCGCGTCCGTCGCCGCATTGGCCACATCCGTCGCCTTCTGCAGCGAGTCGGCGCATGCGCGGCAGGGGCGCGCGCGCAAGCGCGACTCACGTGTCCTTGCAGCAAGCCGGCGAGAATGTCGACCAGATACAGGTGGTAGCTGCGGTCGAACTGCTTGTCGGCGTACGCTTCGAGCAGCGCGTCGAGGCAGCCGCCCTCCTTCATCGCCAGCAAGATCTGGTCGCCGCTAGTGATGTCCGTTGTCGTGCGCTGAACCGACGCGAGCTCGCTTGCGCAGTTGTGCCTCTAAGCGTCGTCTACCGACCGACCAGCTTGTCGACTTGCGAGGGCGCGATTCTCAGTAGGTTCCTCGTCACCATGAGGAGGCGCTCGTGCGTGCAGCGGTCCTCCTCCTCGGTCTCGATCCACTCGAGTCGGTAGAAGCGCGTCAGCTTGCCCGCGACGACGCGCCAGAGAGAGGCGTCGGCGAAGCGGGCGCGCACGCGTCGCAGCTCGTCCGACACCTCCTTGTAGAAGACGAACGTCGTCTTGTCGTCCTGGCTCGGCCGATACGACTCCGGAAAGCAGAGACGCGCCGGCTGCAGCAGGTTCGCCAGCAGCCTGAATGCGCGCGTCGAGGTCGAGGTCGAGGAGAGCGCGGCAGGCAAAGTTCGCTCGCCTAAGCGTCGCGTCAAAGAGAACACCGTCGTCGGCGTAAGTCTTGAGAATCGGCAGCAGGTCGTTGGCGATCACGCCACTCCTCAGCATCAGACGACGATACTCGCAAGTATGAGGCCGATCCACGCGCAAGAAGCGAATCAAGTCGTAGACGTTCTCTGAACGGTGCGATCGCGCGCCAAATCATTTGAAAAAATCAGACGAAAAACACCGACGAACCCAAGCAATCGGGTTCCTTCTGATACCCGTCTTCGTCAACGCAACCCAGAGCGCTGATCGCTCCTTGAATTTCTACCTCAGCGCCCATCTTTTGCCAAATTAATTCATTAAAAGGAAACCGCCAAAAATTCTCAGAAATTCAAAAATGCGCGCCCTATCAATACGATTATGTTGCATGCCTTTACGATTATGTTACGTGACCGTATTGAAACAAACGGCTCATTGCATTGGTTTCGAAACAGTATTTAATACATTGCATGTAGCTTTAGTTGTACTTTTATTGTTGCATATTCCTGTTTCTACTGAAAATCAGCTGCTGTCTTGTACCTCTGCGCGCAACGTTTGGAGATCGAGTAGGCTAAGCGCATCCAACTAAGGAAAACGATAGAGCGATTCTTTTATCGGTGTTTTCTATCATTGCTTATTTGCATATTGAGGAAAGAGGATTACTGTATGTACCAAGTTGGGTATGTAAATAAAAGCAACAACAGAACAATTATGCAAATAATATTGTATTCTTATTTGAATCCTTCAGCTTTCTCCCGCTTCACTAAGCGTTCGTTCTTGCTATTTTGGCGTGTTTTGGGTTTGCTGTTGTTTGTACGCGGTTGACTAACAGCACAATGTCTGCCAGAGCGAAGCAGTCGTCACACTTGGAGGATCCCAGTGAGTGGAGTCGACGACAAATTTTCATCGCATTTCAAATTCTTTGGATTTAGGGCGAAAAGCTGCCTCGACCGGTAGTAGCGGTCGTCAGAGAGCCGGTACCGAGGCCAAATCCTTGCAGCAACAGCAGCAGCAGCACACCCCCGAGCGACTCGTTCGCGCTCCGAAGCCGGATCCTGACCTCGTGGTCGTTTTTTTTTTTCACTCCCGCCGTTGGCTTTCAGCGAATCTGTCTACAGAGCCGTCAAAACCAGTCGCCTGCGTTCGGCGTTCGACCCCTCGCCGACATGGACGTCTGGCGGCGACCGCTAGAGGGCGAGTACCCAATCTGCCATAGAGACGAGTTCGCCGACAGCGGTGCGTGCTGCAGCTCACACGGCAAAAACCGTTTGCATGTAGCATTCGCGTTAGATTGCCTGTTGGATTGTTCAAATGGGCTCTCGGGTCCGTTCACAACCTCGCAGTTCAAAACTAATTAGTTCGTGCGACGAGAGTGACCACAACGACAATGCTTGGTTCTGTTTTTACAACAAGAACACCGCACACGTGCAGATGGCGTCGTGTACTCATTCAAGAGCCACTGCGCCAAGAGGAGGGACGACAAGACGGCCGTGGTTGGTTTTCCAGCGGGGTTGGTTGCATTGTACTGGCGTATACGCTGTTTTTGTCGAGACGCGCCTCACCCACCCCGACTCGGACTGCTTTCGCGTGGCCGGTGCCAAGCATCGCCTCTACGCACTTCGCACCGTGAATACAAGGTGGGTCGTGTTGACTTTACCCACGCGAGTGTACGTGTAACTCGTGTATTGTTGTTTAGGTTTACGGTGATGTGGCTCAAGTCGAAGAAGCCGATCGAGGAGACGAACGCCGCCCGACAGGTGCCCGCCGACCCACCGGACCCGGTGCTCAGGGCCGAGCAAGACTTCTTCATGTATACATACGACGACTTTCCTTTGTTCAACCGAGCCAGGAGTTCAGTCAGAGCTGCTTGCGCAGGGGCACGCGTATCTTTGTGGGGGCCCTGCCGGCGGAGGCGACGGAGTCGGACTTGCGCGTCCACTTCGAGAAGTTCGGCCGGGTGAGGAGGGCGATGGTCGCGTTCGACTTGAACGGCATCTCCCGCCGCTTCGGCAACGTCGACTTTGCCGACGGCGCCGCTTGCAAGGCCGTAAGGGGGCTGGCTGTGTGCGTGTGGAGGCTGAGGGGGCGCAAAGGCGACCCCTCTAGGCGCTACTGGGCTCGAAAACGCAACGCCAGGTGCTGCTGGGACGCGAGGTGGACGTGCAGCCCTGGCGCTACGCGCCCCTCGACGCGCACGCGGCGCGCGTCCTCCACGTGGCCGGCATCGACGACTCGCACTCGCAGGCCGACATCTGGAAGTACTTCGAGCAGTTCGGAGAAGTGGGCGCGCTTCTCATTGCGTGACTACTATTACCACACACAATCACTAGCCACAAAGTACAAACAAACGCGTTGTTGTTGTTGTTGGATTAGGGGCAACGCTAGGAGGCCGTCAGTGGCCCATATAGCATACCCTTCTCCATGACGCCTTCCCGTCTAGAGCCGCAGAGTTAGCCAAAGACATTCGGAAGAACGCCATCTGTAATCTAGGGCAGCGACGGCACCAGAAAATCCATCGAAAGGGGTCCTCGATCTAGTGGATCCATCAAGAATCCATGAATCGAGTCGAACCCAGGATCGTGCTGGCGCAAGAGGACGATTCTCTATCGCTAGGCCATACGCTGCCCCACAAACGCGTACTGCAACAACGAAATGACTCGCTAGAAATGGCATTCACACACGAGCCGCTCAGGTGGAAGCAGTCAACTGCCCCATAGGGAAGCCGTTTTGTTTCGTCCGCTTCGCCGAGGCGGAGGAGCCGGTGGCTCAGGCGTTGCAGAAACTGGATCACTATTTGAGTGGAAAAAAGGTGCTGAAACCGCTCTCTATATGCACTATGACGACGAGTAGTCTGCTACTGTTCCTCAGGTGTCCGTGCAATTGGCGCACTCTGCCCACAACAAGACTCGCCAGCCTCTGCCGGCGTACACTCCTGGGCCCTCAGCACCCCCACCACCACAACCGCAGCAGCACCACAGCGTTCCACCGGCCCCTCCTTATTGGGACTACGGCTACGCTAATTGGTGTGCCAATCGGCAATTGATCTGCTCAGTGTGTTGATTGACTCGATGCGGTCCAGGTGCGGCCACCAACAGTACGCCGGCTATATGCAGGCGTTTGCGGCAGCCACGCGTCCGCCCGACTACGGCCCCTACCAGCAGCCGCCCTACTGGAACGGCAGCATCACCTACCCGCTGAAAATGGAGCGGTCGACCGACAGTGGTGTGTGTGTGTATGTATTCTCACGAACAACGACAAAAGCACGCAGAGCTAGTCGATCGTCGCAGTTCATCGCAATGGGTCCATAGGCACTGGTTAGTGACGGTTGTCCTGTCGGGAGGAAAAAGTGAAGTGAAAAATCGGGAAAAAGTGAAGTGAAGGTGAAGCTTGTACTGGTACTTTTGGTCAAAATAGGGTTCAAGTAGGGACACTAGCGGATCCAGACGGGGGAGAGGGGGGTCTCCCCCTCCTGTCAGTTTAGATTTGGGGGGAAGGAGGGGGAGAGATCAGGGGGAGAAGCAGGAAAAAGGCACAAGGGGGAAATAGGCAGATTTTTACGTTTTCCTTGGACTTAGGCACTCAAAAGCGGAAAATTTTCGCCTGCGGCGCTGTGGTTCCCTTCCAACTGATTCGTATAGGAGCTACAAAATCTCGCCATTTTTGTCTATTCCATAGTAGTGTAGATTGTGCGGTGAAAAAAAAATTGACCTCCCCCCCCCTCTGTCAGAAAATCCTGGATCCGCCAGTGAGTAGGGCTATTTAGCTGTTTTATGGGCTTATGACAGTGAAAATCACCAACGTTTACTCGTTTTCGTTCGACAGAGTGAAAATCCTTTAAAAACATGTGCTGCTGCTGCTGCTGCTGCTGTGTGTGTGTGTGTGTGTGTGTTGGAAAATTTGCGGGGGAGGTACCCCCCCCCAAGTTACAGGCATGAGAGAAGGGCAATGAGGAAAATCCTTCCTCAGATGACCAGAGTGCCCCTCTCCGAGATCTCTCAGTGTGTTAGACATGTATCTCAGTTTGAGCCGAATACACAGACGTGTAGCAGTTTTGAGGGACACGTTAAAAGGCATGGGCCTTTTCTTTGCCCGTCCCCCCCCCCAGAGACATAGGTGTAGATTGGGTCAAAAGCCAGGGGGCTGGCTGGGGGTATCGAGGGGGAGGGTCTCCCGCCATCTCGCCGGGATCGGAAATTTTGGAGGGGGGGGGGGTCGAAATGGAAGATTTCGCACCAAAATAGCGCGCAAATAGGTCCTTTTTGGTCCAAAATGTGTCAGAACAACACCTAAATAGCACTTTTTAAGCGCTTTTGGGTCACGCTACACTGAAAAAGGACACAAAAATACGCATATTTACCTATTAAGGAAAATTTTGCAGGTGGCTGCAAAAAAAGGAGAATATGTGACGCTCCTTTAGGCCCAGTTTGAAAAAAACGCGGTATTAAAAGTAGCCACTTCATCAGATGATCAACTTCAGTTTGGACAAACCGTGTTATAATAGAACCAAGCGCAGCAACACGTCACATATTCGGCGTTTGTTTTGCACGCTTGGATAACAGTAAAGGCAGTCCAGGCTGCATGAGGACCGAGGCCTTTCGTTCCCTTGGACTCAGAGACGAGAGCGGGCCTTATCCTTGACTGGACGTCTACAGATGGCAGTTCCGTCCGTCCATAGGCACAGGCTAACAGAAGCGGAACAAAGATGAACGAGAATCGAAGATTGAATGTAGGGTATACAATGTACTTGGTACTCAAGATCGTGAATTGATGGTGCATATCACTTACTGTAAGGGCAAGCCACATATTAAAAATTTAAGATGGGCAGGGTAGCGAAATTATTTATGCAGAATCTTTGGCTGTGTGCCCTGTCCATCCATACGATGCCTAATGAATCATCAGAGAAATGCGCATCGTCAGAAGAGATGAAAGAGTTTGTGAGGGTGGATTGATAGTGGTAGTGTTGTGGCTGTGTGCGATGGCTCGCACAACAAACGCCGAATATGTGAGCGTGTTGCTGCGCTTGGTTCGATTATACACGGTTTGTCCAAACTGAAGTTGATCATCTGATGAAGTGGCTATTTTAATACCGCGTTTTTTTCAAACTGGGCCTAAAAGGAGCGTCACATATTCTCCTTTTTTTGCAGCCACCTGCAAAATTTTCCTTAATACAGTGTTTTGGTCGTAAAAGAAAGATTAATCAAAAACTCACGCACGCACACACATACAAACCCACAGCAGCAGACCAGAACGGACGCATGCTCAGTGTTGCACCATAAAGCTTATGAAAAGCGTGTACCACTGTACACATTGTGCGTGCGTGCGTGCGTGCGTGCGTGCGTGCGTGCGTGCGTGCGTGCGTGCGTACGTGCGTGCGTGCGTGCGCGCGCGTGCGTCCATGCGGGTGTGCAGATGTGTCATTTTCATGTATCAGGGGCTGTAGCAAGCATTCGTCCATAAATATTTTTCCTAGCTCAAAAAATTACCAAAATTCTGGAAAAAGAACCTAGAAAAGAGACAAAAAATGTGGAATGGACTGGAGACACTGCAGTAAAGCAACGCTGATGGGTTTTCCAAGGGGACACGTGCAAAGGCACAGGCAGGCGTTACTGGGATTCGAACCAGCGACCTCTTGATTAAGGGAACATGGTAAAAAGAAGAATGTGCCCAGTAAACCATAGCTGGCATGTAACAAGAGTCCCTCCGGCGATTTCATTTTTTGATGTGGAGCATAGATACCTGCGAGGTTTCCGTCCAATTGATGCAGGCGCGAGTGGGCGACGAACCAAGAAGCTTGTCATGTAAAGTGGGTCCTGCCATCTCCAAAAACTTCTCGGTAATGCACAAGCGTATGGAAGCGTGTTATAACTAATCGATTCCCCCTTTGAATGCGCTTCTTTTGAGCTATCACGCGCCAGAATTCGTTCAGGAAATGAAAAATAATGCACGATCATAGTTCCAAATTTTGCCCAAAATGGGGGTGCGCCAAGAGGGTCGAGCTGCGAAACATGGAAATCGGAGCGCTCCCATTCTCGAAAGTGACCTATTACAGGTCCAGACGAGTAACTTTCATCATTACAGCACAGCTCTGCGACGAACGGTTGAAGCGTCTATAGCTAACAAACTTTTGGAACAAAACACCTAAAAAATGGCCTTTCGAAGAGGGCTGACAGAGACACGGGCATCGGAGCGCTCCCATTTGTCGAAAGTAACCTATTCCAAGTCCGGACGGATAACTTGTGTCATTACAGCACAGCGGTATCACGAACGGTTGAAGCGCCTATAGGTCACAAACTTTTTTTGGTCGGATTTGCCGAAATTTTGGTTGCCAATATCTCATTATGTGGTGAGAATTTCAAATGTCATGCAAGCGCCCCAGACATTCTTTGTAAAGCTGTTCACGAATATCAAAAAACATTTGGGGGTTTACTCGGCTTTTTTTCGACTTTTACTCTTGTCGGGTTTTGGCCAAAATAAAACGACTATGTTTCGAAAAATGACCAAATCGGCCATAACTATAGATCCGAAGCACCTAGATAAATTTACCTTGGGGCACAAAAGTGCCAGCATATACTACGTGCTCACGCCACGTTTCGTCCCAAGCAACAGTCGCGTTCCAGAGCGGCGACCCTAAAAGTGTGTGCAGAACATGAAAAAAAAAACACCACTTTTTTGGAACATTTTTGTACAATTTGTCTCAACGCGTTCGAGTACCAAAACGCGGGACGGCTCATTCGATTCCGGTCTAGAAGGCGGTTCTTTTGAGCTATCATTCGCCACAATCCGTTCAGGCAATCAAGAGTTATAAGCGACTGAAAATTCAACAAACCGCATTGAGGAAGTGCTCACATATTAGGGTTGTACGCTGCCGCGTACACCCTGATTTATTTCAATAATGAGAGAGGGTTTCCTGCAACTTATCTGGGATGGCGATGGCCAGGGGGGCCTCTCTCCCGCAAAAAAGCGGGATGGCCTTAGCCAGGGGGAGGGTGAACCCTCCCTAGACCCTCCCTGAGCCCACCTATATGCCCCCAGATGGGATTTTGCCCCCAGATGCCAATCCTGGATCTGTTAACGCGTTTACCCCGAAAATGGCTGTTTCAGTGGAGGGGAGCGCGCGGCGCAAGCGGTCGCGACGCGAGGAGGCGGCGGGGGAGTGGACGCCGCCGCCACCCCCGCCGCCGGCCGACAGCAGCGACATGTCGCAGTCGCCGCTGTCGGAACCCAAGCACCAGCTCAAGCGCATCAAGATCGAGGACGCTGCGTAGTGGCACTACTGCACTCTTCTTGTCTACTGTTGTGTTGTTCCAATGCGCGTTTCGGTTCACTTGAAAGTTCAAGTTGCTGTGTAGCGAGTTGTCCTGGCGGGTTGTGAATGTGATTGTGAATCGTGTCAGCCAACTGCGGGCAGCGCTGTCAACTGCCTAGACTTCCTCAAGGTGTGCGAGTAGGCCCTTAGCATACATGTAACCGGGTTTTTGAAGTGGGGGGGGGGGGGGGGTGGGGTCCCAGAACTCAGAGTTGGAGGTTACTCAGATTCAGTGGGGTACTCAGATTTGAAGAGGGAGGGGGTCCCAGAAGGGAAAAAAATGTTCCAAAATAGTGTCTAAATAGGCACTTTTCAGTCAAAAATAGGTCAGAAATGCCTTAAAATAGGCTATAAATAGCGTTATTGAGCTGTTTTAAGGCCAAAATACACTGAGAAAGGCAAAAAGTACACTACTTTGTACAATTGTTGGCAAGTTGGAAAACTTCAGGAAAATTCTGGGGGGGGGGGGCTGGGTAGGGGTAAAATTCTGGCTGGGGGCGGCCAACCCCCCAACTCCCCCCCCCAGTTACATGTATGGCCCTTAGCGTAACAGATTCGAATTTGCCTTCTTTTGTTCTTGTTGTGTTGGTTGTGGTCACGTTGCGAAGAAAAGTTTGTGGTTGTGCTATTTTGGTGGCGTCTGTCTCAGCGCACCAAGTTGGCGTTGGTTTTAACAAGCCTGTGTCCGGTTAGAGTATGGAGAAGCTGTTGCGAGGCATCGTCAAGTATGGCAGGACGGTCAAGCCAGAAATCCTGGAACAGTGCCAGAGGATCAAGGATGCGCCCGCGGTCGGTACCGATGTTAGGCCTTTGCCAAGTTCGCAATCGACAAAGTTCTGTGTTGCAGCCGAAAGCGTTGTTCTTTACGTGCATGGACAGCCGTATGCTGCCGACACGCTTCACGCAGAGCGACGTGGGAGACATGATGTTCATCCGCAATGCCGGAAATATAATCCCGGGCACCGTGACATATGGTGCGCTGCGACATGTTGCTATTCCGGCTAAAAATCGACTTAAGAAAGCGTAGAAATGTGGTCTGGAAGCCGGTTATATAAAAACCGCCACATGCTGCATATCTACCCTGCTAGAATTCGCCAAGGGAAGGGTGCCCCTTCCCCGTGGCCCGCGGTTAGCTGTGGCGCCAGCCGCCTAAACGTTCTACCGTCTCATCGTGTTCCCACATTGACGCGCGCGACTACGCCGCCCTTCCGACGCACAAATGAATCGCTGCAGGACGCGCGGGCTCCGAGCTCCAGGTGGCGACGGAGACGGCCGCGTTGGACTTGTGCGTGCGTCGACTGGGCATTCGCAACGTCGTTGTCTGCGGCCACTCGGACTGCAAGGCCATGAACCGTCTGCACGACCTCCACACGCGGCCCCAGCAGTTCCGCCCCGACTCGCCGCTCGACCTCTGGCTGCGGCGCTACGGCTTCGAGTCGCTCGAGAAGCTGCGAGACCGCATGGAGCGGCCCCGGCAGCCCCTGCGCTTTCTCGCCGACATGCCCACGGTCGCCTTCGAGGCGCTAGTCGACGCCGACGACCGTCTCTGCGTCACCGACAAGCTCTCGCAGGCTCGTCTCCTCTCCGCTATCGATCCACGGATCGATCGATAATTGCCGTTCAGATCCACGCGCTGCAGCAGTTGGAGAATATCGGCTCGCACTGCCTGGTCAGGTCGGTCCTCGAGGAGGAGGGGGATGCTGCGCTACGACTCTGCGCCCTCTGGTTCGATGTCTACACCGCCGACGTCTACTGCTTCTCCAGACGACACAAAACCTTCCGCGTCGTCGACGACCAATCGGTCGAGACGCTAGTAGACGAGTTCCGCTGACCCCATCCACGAGGCAGCAATTTGAAATGGTGTCCGTTGTCTCACCCCATTTGGTAGGGGACGAGTAGCATACCTGTTCCATTCTTTGGAAGAGGGTGCCCCAACCTGTAGTGGTCCGGAAGTGATCACTACAATGACATACCGCAAATACGCACTACGCTACTTACCCGCTGCGTGCACTCGTTTGAGAAGATAGATGTTTATTAGATAAACACTACATTGGCGAAGCGAGCAAAAAGAATGTCTCGAACGCCTTTGCCGCCATTGGAGCAGTATTGGGTCCATCCAGCCGACAAGCCGCCGAAGTGGGCTTCATGGAAGACGCGCATCGACATGCTCTTCCGCCTGATGGACGCCGACCGCGCCCCGCAGAACAAGCTGACGGACGCGCAAAAGAACCAGCTCCTCTACGGCTACCTGGGTCCAGAGGCGGTGAGAAGATTCGAGGGGCATCCAAAGAGCCCGCTCTACGACTCCGTCACCTACGAGGACTACGGCAAGGCGGCCCAAGAGACGTTCGGAGAAAAGACGCTCCCCGCGCTGGCCTTCCACAAGTTCCGGTCGTGCAAGCAAGAGCCGCACGAGCCGATCGACGACTTCGACAGTCGCCTGCGGGCGCTGCAGGCGGACTGCGACTACGCAAACTTCTCGCCCGACACGGACCTGGCGATCGTGATCGCGCAGAATTGCAGCAACCGTGATGGCCAGAAGAAGCTGCTGCAGATGCCCAAGGTGTCGCTGGACATGTACACTGCCCAGCTTCAGTCAGAAGAGATCGCCGAAGCCAGCACGAAGGCTTTGCGCGAGCCGAAGGCGGTCCGGGCAGTGTCAGCACGCGGCCGAGGCGTGCCGAGAGGACGAGGAGGCCCAACGGCAGCCACCAGCCGTCCGGCAGCGGCGACGTGCGGTCGGTGTGGGAAGGCCCAACACGCGGCCTGGAGCGACTGCCCAGCGACGGACGTCACTTGCCTGTCCTGTTCGAAAACGGGACACTTCGCGCGCTGCTGCCGCTCGGCGCCAAGCGGCCAACGAGGCGGTGGACGCGGCAGAGTGGCCAGGGGTCGAGGCCGAGGGCGCGGACGAGCGGTCGCCGACGTCGGCAAGAGCGACGACAACGGCCTCGACGACTTCACTGTGGATCGCGTGCAGGTGGTCAGTGGCGGCGACAGCGTCTTCCGCACCCAGTTGCTAGCAGAGGCGACCGACGGGAAGAAGGCGGTCCTGCACGGTCTGCTCGACACAGGGGCCGCGACTACAACGAGCATTTCGTCAGCTCGCCGCTCCAGAAGAAATTCGCGCCCCTCCGCAACTTCGACGGCTCCATCATCCAAGGGATTGGCGGCCGAATCGAACTGACACTCCATCACCTGGACCGCAAGGCCAAAGCATTGGTCTACATCTGCAACCGCTCATTAGCCACTTTCGGTGCCGACGTCATCGAGAAGTTGGGCCTCCTGCAGAAGCGAATCGACGCCGTCGACGTCACCACAGTCGCTGAGCTGGAAGCCGACTACCCAAGGTTGTGCGCTGACGCGTTGGGCCAGGTCCCGAACTTCAGGCACAAGATCCGGCTGCAGCCAGAAGCTCCACCAGTGGCAAGAAAAGTGCGGTCAGTACCCATCGCGCTGCGAGACGCGGTGGACCAGGAGATCAAGGAGATGGAGCAGAAGGGCATCTGGTCAAAGGTCAACAGTCCCTCCGAGTGGGCACACCCGCTCGTCGCCGTCCGCAAGGCTGATGGCGGTGTGAGGCTGACAACCGACCTCACGGCGCTCAACGCGCACGTCATCCCAGTCCGATACCCACTGCCCAAGATCCAGGATCTGTTCCTGCAGTTGAAAGGCGCCAAGGTCTTTTCGAGGCTGGATCTGACCAAGGCGTTCTACCACGTCAAGCTCGACGAGGCCAGTCGACCGCTGACGACCACGATAACGCCAGCAGGGCTGTTCCAGTACAACCGCCTGCCGATGGGCCTCACTGACTCCGCAGCAGTGTTCCAGATGGTCGTGGCCCAGGTGCTCGCCGACTGCGCAGGGTGCGCGGCCTACATCGACGATATCATCGTCTTTGGCGCCACCGTCGAGGAGCATGACAAGAACTTGCGTGCCGTGCTGCAGGCGCTTCAGAGCAACGAGCTGACCCTGAACTTGAAGAAGTGCGTCATCAGGGTGCCTGAAATCGCGTGCCTGGGGCACACCGTCGGCAAGGACGGCATCAAGCCCAATCCGGACAACGTCAAGGCGATCCAGGATATGCCAAGGCCGACGAATATCAAGGAAATACGAAGCTTCTTGGGCATGGTCAACTACCACAAAGAGTTCGTTCCCGACCAGGCGACGCTGCTGGAGCCCCTGCAGGCACTCACGCGCGGCGGGAATACCCGATCCATGTGAACCATGTGAACCATGTGAACCATGTGAACGAGAGCTTCGTTATTTCGGTGTGATATTTTTCTTTCTTGTCTCCCCGTCTCGCATATCTCTAAACCGGGGGGGGGGGGTGGAAAGGTTATCGGGTGACCAAAGGCAACCGCTGTGGCGGCTGCACCGCCAGTAGTTAGTTAGAGTAGTAGCGCGCATACTGTAGCGGTGCGTGCTTCCGGCGCAGACACATTCCTAAGCGGCGCCACCATTTAGCCTTTGCGCCGCTTCGCCTTTATGCCGATTGAGCGGCGCGTACGTATACCTGTAGCTGCGCGCCCGCTTGGTCAGTCAGTGTGTGAGTCAGTATCTTGTGTCGGGCTGCCCGTCGGAACGGAGAGCCGTTTCTCGCTCTGAAAGCTAGCCCAAGCCGAAGAGGCGAAACACACATAATACACAAGGCCGGCCGCATTGCTAAGCGGCACCTAAAACCGCTTCTTTTATCTGTCTGTCCGTGCGCGCGTGCACGTGCCTGTGCGTGCGCGCGTGTGCACGTGCGTGCTTAGGCTTAGGCTTTCGCTTAGGCTTAGGCTTTGCTTAGGCTTCGCTTAGGCTTCGCTTAGGCTTCGCTTAGGCTTCGCTTAGGCTTCGCTTAGGCTTCGCTTAGGCTTCGCTTAGGCTTAGGCTTAGGCTTAGGCACGCACGCACGCGCACGAATGCACGCTCACGCACGTGTACGTGTGCGTGCACGCGTGCGCGCGTGCACGTGCCTGTGCGTGAACGTGCGTGAGCGTGCACGCATGCGCGTGCGCGCTTGCGTGAGTGCGTGCGTGCCTAAGCCTAAGCTTAAGCCTAAGCGAAAGCCAAAGCCTAAGCGAAAGCGAAGCCATGTCCAGAATGTAAAAATTGTGAACCAAAATATGTGTTTGATACCACGATAGTTCAGGTTGAGTTGCCAGCGACATGACAACGAAGATCTCGTGGTGGTGCACCGCGAGCGCTTCTCTATTCCCCCGAGAAGCGCCACTCCGCGACATGTTGCTGCACTGTCGCTATAGTTGCGTCGTTGTGCGCTATCCCTACTTCATGAGTACTTCATGAGCTGTCGAACTGCGAAAAAATCCGCGCCAACTTTGGGGTTTTTCTTTAGGCAAGTGATGCGATCTGCTAAATAGAGCAGGGATGGGATCGTTCACATGGTAGTTTACAGGAAACGCTACAATTAAAATAATAAAACCAGACGATGCTAAAAATTAAACAATATATAATTAATTTAATTAACAATTGATATAAAGAACAGACGCAAAACAAAATCAGTATTATTACTAAAAGCCTTCGACGGAGAGACCGTAGAAAAAATGTCGCACCGAAATAACGATGCTCTCGTTCACATGGTTCACATGGTTCACATGGTTCACATGGATCGGGTATTCCCCGCGCGGCACTACTACGGGACGTCTGAAGTGGACCGCGGACTGCGACCGCGCTTTCAAGCTGATCAAGGCCGAAGTCGCCAAGAGGACGCTGCTCAGCGTCTTCGACCCCGACTGCCCGACGTTCGTCACGACCGACGCGTCAGACGTGGGCATCGGCGCCGTCCTGTCCCAGCTGCAAAACGACTGCGAGGTGCCAATCAAGTATGCCAGCCGCACGCTGCAGTCGACCGAGAGACGCTACGCCACCAACGAGCGAGAGGCGCTGGCATGCGTCTGGGCCTGCGAGCACTTCCAGGACTTCCTGCTGGGACGCCCATTCGGTCTGAGGACCGACCACAAGGGCTTGACCAGTCTGCTCGCTGAACATCAATCGGCACGAAAATCGGCCAAGTTCAACAGATGGCTGGAGCGACTCAACATCTTCAACTACAAGTTGGAACACCGGCGCGGCGTCGAGAACCCAGTCGCGGATGCGCTGTCACGACTGGCGCTGAAATCCGACGAGCAGTTTCTTCTGCAAGCGACTTCTGCAAGCGCCAAACGACTTCTGCAAGCGCCGCGACATCTACCACTACCGAACGCCCGTCTACACGCCGCAAGAGAACGGCCTAGTAGAGCGATTCAATCGGACCTTGAAGGGCGTCGTCCAAGCAGAAGCCGGCAAGCCTCCTACGGTGGTCCTGAAGCGCATGATCGACTTCATGGCGCGATACCGAGCCGAGGCCACGGCGTCTTCGAAAAGTCCGGCTGAGCTGCTAATGGGGCGCCGCCTGCGCCTCCCGTTTGAGTTCAGCACCGAAGCGGCGCGTCTCAAGCGAAAGGAGGAGGAGATAGCCAGCTCGGCGCGTCTCTCAGAGCCTGACGAACGGATCGACAACCACCGACTGCGGACGCGAGGACCCTTCCAACACGGCGACCACGTCCGCGTGAGACGACAACACGCGCGAAAGGGCCAATCTCCATGGTCGGAAGCGATGGTCGTCAAGAAAGCGCTAGGCCGTTGGACGTACCTGCTCAGCGACGGCCAGAAGTGGTCCGCCAGGCTCATGAGGCGAGCGACGACATCGCCGACTGAGCGACAAGAACAGGGCTACGAGACGACAGCTACGACTACTCCGCCGAGAGCCCGACAAGAGCGTCGCGTCCAACCCCACCGGCTGAGACGACGGCCCGACCGCTACTCTCCAGAAGCCAACGCGACGCGCTACTAACCAGCAACACTCCTTCTGAAGAAGAGGGGTGATGTAGTGGTCCGGAAGTGATCACTACAATGACATACCGCAAATACGCACTACGCTACTTACCCGCTGCGTGCACTCGTTTGAGAAGATAGATGTTTATTAGATAAACACTACACAACCATACCTGTAACCTGGGGGGTGGGCGCGTAAGTTGCGAATTGTTGTGGGAAGGGGGGGGCGGGCGGGGTGCCAGTTACAGGCAATGTGCATGGTACCTACTGCGTGCACGCCCCCCAACTTGACGCTCCTCCTCTTTCAGATCCTGACGCCCTTCGTTCAGGAGCGGTGAAGAAGGCGATCAAATTCTGGTGGGTCGACGGGTGGGCGGCGATGGGTGTGGAAAGGGAGAGCGGGCTGTGCTTTGCAGGCGCGCCTCAAGGACACCAAGAAGTCGAAGGCCGGCGACGTCCAGCGCACGCAATCCGCTCCCGTGTCGGCGTCAAGCGGCTACCTTCGGCGGCTCCTGCACAGGTGCGCTGGCTCTTGTCCGCGTGTACGTCGCTCGCACGTGTTTCGTCCACATCTGTAGCTGGGTCTGGAATGACATTTTTTTGGTAGGGGGTCTCCGGAACAGAAAATATGATGGGAGCCGACCATTTTTTGAATTCTACTGGCACTTTTTGGTCAAAAAATAGGTCAAAATAGGGTCTAATTAGTGTTATTTCGCCGTTTTATGGTCGTATAGCAGTGAAACACCTTTTACTCACTTTTTCGTTTTAGACAGAGTGAAAATCTCTTGGGAGAATTATGGGGGGGGGTTGGGAGAGTATTACAGAAATAGTTCCCCCCGCCAACTCCCCCAGTTTACAGGTATGGTTTGTGATGGGAGCCGACCATTTTTGTAAGATTCGGTCAGGTAGGGAGCGTCACCATCCATCCATGCTTTTTATCCTAAGGCTGCTGAAAAGGCCATTTATAGCCTCTCTTAGCCCTTTTAAAGAAAGACATATTCACACCCAACTTTAGTTGAAGGGTTATTTCTCTTGCACCCCCCCCCCCCTTTGCAGAATTTCTTACGCACGGCATACGTCCCATGATAGTCTCC
>JASAMY010001157.1:0-35480 GCA_030248085.1 Paralinhomoeus sp. GSCO2_6 | reverse complement strand
CACACACACACAGACACACACACACACACACACACACACACCACAATCACTACGACTTCAACTACAGTCATTAGCTTGTTGGGATAGCATAAGGCTGAACACCCACACCCACCCACCCACACACATACACCACAATATCACTGCGACTTCAACCGCACCAACAGCAGTAGCAAGTTAGGACAGCATAAGACTCAAGACCTCACACTAATGTAACTTGTTTCAACACCCAACATGCACACACCACACACACCACGATTGCTACGACTTCAACTACAGTTGTGTTAGCATAAGCCTTGGCTGAGGACGGAGGCGCCCACTGCAGGGCGGGCAGCCTCTGGCCTGCCGCCCTGCACTTTGTCGCCGAAGTCACCCATTGGAGGGGGGATGGGGGCAGACCTCCACTCCCCCTGCACGGGTCCCAAACTTTCCTGCAAGGGGTGGGTAGCTTCCTCTGACCCCACACAGGGCGGGTGCCCACCTTGCCCTCCCCACCCCAGCCTGGGTGCATTCTTTCAACCAACCACTACAGAACACCAGGTTCTCTTGAATGCGCACCACTCACAATGCATGCTGTACCACAACAACACAGCTGAAATCACTGATTGTCAGGACGCCTCTGGTGTGGCTGAAACGGCTGACACGCTGGTGGCGACCTGGGGAGAGCTGCCGACTCCGACAACGCTGCAACGATGGATGGGGCCGATCCACACCAGCACAAACAAGCACAACAAGGCGAACAACCTGGTGTGGGCCATCGATGAGTAGGCTCTTGATGGCTTGGGAGCAGGGCGCTTTGAATTGAAGCCTGCAACAGGAATATGGCACTGCGTACAGAAGAGCAAAGGCACCAGCACCGACACACAGACACGCACATACGCACTCACAGATGGTTGCCGATGGCGAGGACTTGGGATGGGTCGCAAATCGGCACTTAGAGCGGCGTCCAGATGGGGGAACAGACTGGAGCCAACGCTGAAACCTGCAACAGCAATCCAACTTCGAAGTCACTAGCTGATCCAGGATAATCTGACATAAGGGGGGAGTTCTTTCATCGCAAGTCTATCCAAAGCCCTGATATTGGCATTTGCTTAGCTCAACACACAATAGTGCAATCCAACCACAGCACTACAGTCGAAACGCTTTTGTGTGCCTTAATCCATGGAAAACGAATGGCCACTTTGCCCCTGTGCTCGTCCTTCCTCCCCCCCTCCCTACCCTAGCTGACAGGAGGGGGACATCCCCCCTTCTGGATCCGGTAGTGACAGCAAGAGCACAAGCAAATGCGCCCGCACCGACACACAGACATGCACATACGCACTCACGGATGGTTGCTGATGGTGACGTGACGACGGGGAGGCGACGCAGCTTCGGCACTTAGAGCGGCGTCCAGATGGGGGGAAGAGACTCGAGCCAACGCCCGATCCTTTCAAAACCTGCAACACAACTGCGTAGTGAAAGCGCCAGCACCAACACACAAACGCACACACTCACAGAGATGGCAGCCGAGGGGTGACGACTGGGGACGCGACGCAGCAGCTCATCGGCACCTAGAGCAACGTCCACCCCCACCAGACCCCACTGCCCCCAGGCGATGGCCCCAACGCACCTTCATGAGCCAGATGACGACGAGAGCAGTCTGCTGCAGACGACGCCCCCCTCAGCGATGCCTGAGACTCTGGGAGAGCTGTGACGAATGACGCGTTGCGGGCGCAAACGACGCGAGACGACTCGAGGCAGCACCCGAAGGATGAGCAATGCTGAAACACCAATGACTCTGCACACGCAGGCGCAAGTGCACCCGCACTGACATGCACATGCACGCACTCACAGAGACGCCGATGGACGTGAGGTGTCGACGACGGTGCAGCGTCTCCTGCCAACTGCTAGCAGATTCTCCAATTGGTGGGCTAGTTGGGAGCGACGCAACAATGCCTACAGTATGCAAACACGTGCATGACACAAGCGCCGACCGCCACACGCACACACGTACCATTCAATGGGATTGCGCCGACTAGAGGCCAGCGAGCACCATCTGTCAATCGCCGTCCACGACAGCACGCGGCGGCGGCCTGTTTCTGCGACCTCTGAAACTCGCGACGAGTTGACGACGCAGGCGCAGACTTACTGTGAGCTCCTGTCGATCTCCTTGACGGCGGCGGCGTCGGCCTCGTCCAGGCGGCCGCTCAAGAGTCGCGTCCTCAGCCCTGGAGGGCAGTGAACAACGCACTGGCGGGAAAACGCTGATGACGGGTGCTGACAGCGACGCGCGAAGCATCATCGGAGGCTGACGACGAACGACGCGACACAGTGCAGCTGCCCCACCACTAGCACCACCAGGCTCGGCAACAGCAACTCGACCTCGACTGGGAAAAACCGATCCATGTTCACCATGTTCACCATGTTTACCAAGCCTTCGTTATTTCGGTGCGATATTTTTCTCTCTTGTCTCTCCGTCTCGCATATCTCTAAACCGGGGGGGGTGGGTTATCGGGTGACCGAGGGCAACCGCCGGGTATAAATACTCGTGTGGGGCAGTGGCGACTTCGTGCGCGCGTTCGTCGCCGACGCCGACAAGGCGCAGCTCAACGGCCTCCAATCCACTTCTCTATTCGACAGCCAGCGAACGCAATTCATCCCCTGCATCTTGCACGTCAAAGACAACTGCAAGAAGAAACTGGCCGACGTGGGCTTCACCGAGAGTGACGCTTTGGTTCGCTTTGTTATTTAACTGATTAATTCACGTTAAATTTGAGTTTTTCAACTGAAATAATTGAATTAGTTGCTTCTGTTTTAGTCCACGTTGGAGGAAATTTTTGGCAGCGAAGTTCCCACTGGCTCAGGCAGGCTGCGTCAGGGTGGACTGGTCGTGGTTGGTCGTGGTCGTGATTGACGCGCACGCGCTCGTGGTTGCGCACGTCAACCGCCGTCTTGAGACGTACTTGACGTCGACAGTGGACCGCTGGCACGAGGACGGTTGACACGGCCACTTCCGTGTGGCCACGCAACGCGCGGCGGGTGAGAAGGGTCAGCAACGTCGGCATGGAGGCGCGAACAACACAAAGACGACTGCCGTACTGCGCTGCATTCCTCACCCGGCACTGACCAACACCGTAATGGCGGCACTTTTAAATTTGTTTTGTCTTATGGACTGCACCGCTGCCTCGTCACGTACGTTTGTAGGTTCCACTACCAAAAGCTGGTTCGCTAGACTTGCCGACCCGAGAGCAGCTCGAGCGAATCCGCTCTCCTCAGCCGATGGTGTTCTCGGAACCGTTTCACAATGGAGAGAAGTTTCGCTTCTACCTCCTTGCCGAATGGCGTCAACTGGGCCACAAGCACAAGGAGTGCGTGGCTTGCAAGGTGCTGATACTCTGACTACTGCTACTCATCCCGGTCGTCAGGCCCTGGGGGGTGGGGGTAAATGGCTGGACTGGGGGGGGGGGGGGGTTGATGGCCCGAGTAAAGGGGGGGGGGGTAAATGGCCGTTCAAGGTGGAGCGGAGCCAAAAGTGGATGAGGGATGGGTATATGTCCAGAATGTAGAAATTGTGAACCAAAATGTGTGCTTGATACCACGATAGTTCAGATTGAGTTGCCAGCGACAACGCTTCCGCCAGAAGATCTCGTGGTGGTGCACCGCGAGCGCTTCTATATTTCCCCCGAGAAGCGCCACTCTACGTCCCAAACGCGCGACATGCTGCACTGTCGTTACAGCTGCGTGGTCGCGCGCTATCCCTACTTCATGAGTCGGCTGCTCGACTCGTCCGCAGTCAGCGGCAAAGTGGAGCTGTCGCACTGCGAAAAAATCCGCGCCAACTTTGGGGTTTTTCTTTAGGCGAAAGTGATGCGATCTGCGGGAGCTGCGTAAATAGAGCAGGGATGGGATCGTAACAAATAGGATCTCTGTGTCAACTTGTCATTTCGATGCGGGTTTGCATAATTTGCTGTGAGATGCACGCACTAGATGGGGGTGGGCGGGTCTGTTGGCTGTTGCTGTTGCGCTAGTCGCTCTGGTTGACTTTCGCTCGCTCGTGACTTTTTTTGTGAGTCTTGTGAAATGGTTTGTTGCGACTCTGTTTACTACACAACTGCTGCGCCACAAATACAACAGACGACAACACGACATCAAGCTGGAATAATAAGCAGTTCAGTAAAAGCAGACCTAAAACGCAAAAATTAAACAATAAAAACAAGATAAATAATAAAAACTTATTAACATGGAAGTGCTATGAATGAAAGAACAAACGCAAACATTTCAAATAAACAAAATTAATATTGTTTCTAAAAGCCTTTGACGGAGAGACATGAGAAAAAGTGTAGCACCGAAATAACGAAGGCTTGGTGAACATGGTGAACATGGTGAACATGGATCGGTTTTTCCCCCTCGACTTCAGAAAAAATTCGTAACGCTAGAAATAAGGGGCCACACAGCACCAAACGCTACCGTAACCACCTAATTGAAGATTGGAAAAACGCCACACAATGGAGGTACCAAAACCAGCTCCATTGCGCCGCGCCTGGAAGGCGGGAGGACTATACCATACCTCTCCTACCTCCTGTGATGAACCCCCACCCCTGCACGCCCTCCCCAACCGCTGGTGAGGGAGAGAACCCTCAAAAGCTGGGATACCGTACCCCTGACCGCGAGAAAATTTTTCCCGCAAAAACGGCCTCACCAAGATACCGTAACATTTTTTTTCCGGAGGGGGGGGGGGGCCTTTACTACTCCCCTCTTTTTCAAACTGGGCTCCAACAAAAGAGCGTCACATATTCACCTTTTTTTGCAGGCGCCTGCAAATTTTTCCTTAATACAGTGTTTTTTCGTAAGACAAAGCATCGATGTGTAAACAGGCAGGCACACACCTATACAGGCACACACACGCACGCATGCAGGCATGCACGTACACATGCATGCACGTACGCACGCACGCATGCATGACATATGTACCATGTATGACATATGTAGCATGTTCGGTAGAATCCCTCGAGTGCAGTAGGAGACACTCATCATATAGAATGTGAGCATGTGGATTGAAAATAGGTACACATGTATTTTTCATTGACCAAAGTTGTGCACAACTAATTGTCATGCAAATGATACAAAGCAGGATGACCTATCAGCAAATGACACAGCATGCAGAGAAACTACAAACAAAAGGCACTGCGGATAATTGTGTGTGCGTGCGTGCGTGCATGTACAGTTGTGCTATAGTGCTGCATCGTAGCATAGTGATGTAAAGAATCAAAAATGATCGCTATAACTAGGCGGTCAACTTTTGTGTTTTAGCCGAAGTGATGCGACGTACCCACATCGAGTTTTTTTGTGAAGCAGCCCATTTGATGGTGTGCATGCGTGCGTGCAGATCTGCAGCGCCATATTGGTGCGTCGGAGCTTAGTGGTGTAAGGAATCAAAATGATCTACACGTGGAGGCAGTCATCTTTTGTGTTTTAGCCGAAGTGATCCGAGCTACCAATATCGATATTTATTGATTATCTCGGAAGTCAAATTATTTTGGTGCGTCGGAGCGTGTCGACTCCAAGGAATGAAATGTTCGTCATCGAAAGGCAATCAACTTTATTATTGATGTTAATGCCCTCCGACGTAACCACACCAAAATATCGCCATTTTTCGTTTTCGGTATAATGGGGAGGAGAGGCATTTTGGTCCAATTGTCAAAAGGGGTCTATTCCAGGTCATGCTGAACAACTTTTTCCGTTATAGCAAAGCTCTGTGATAAGCCGTTAGCACGTCTATTAAGGACAAACTTTTTGGCCGATATTTTTAATTGCTAATAACTCATTATCAGGGGCGAAGTTTTAGGTTCAGTGACTCGGCATAAACTTTCCATAAGAAACTGTTCAAGGAAATCAAAAAAAAATTTGGGGTTAATTGGGCACTTTTCGAGATTTACTCTTGGTGGAAACCACCCCAAAAAAACAACTATGTCCAAAAAAACGCATATAATCGGCAATATCTCGAGTTTGGTAGGACGCAGAGACGATTCCTTTGGTACGCAAAATTGCCATCATGGGTCGCTTACACATGCCAAGTTTCATTCCAATTGCCCATGGCCCTAGCGAGTGGCGCTCCAAAAACAGGGAGGAGAACACGAAAAAAAGACACTTTTCGGAAACATTTTCGGGCGTACCCCCTTAACGCGCAGCAATACTGCAACGCGCTGTGGCACGTACGGTCCCCCGTGAGTGCGCTTCTTTTGACCCATAACGCGCCGAAATCGGTTCAGCCAATCAAAAGTTATAGGCGATCAAAAATCCGAATTCTCGCGCGCGCAAGTCGTCACATATTAGGGTTGTACGCTGACGCGTACACCCTGATTAATCATTATCATTAAATTAGGGACACCCAACGACCTTGCGCGTTTGAAGCCACAAATTCGCGGAGGTTCCAGATTTGCAAATGCTTCAATGCTCAAGTGCTCAAGTGCACACTGAAGATTTCGAACTACTACTTTTACTTGCAGATCTTCGGCATGATTTGATGTGTACTTTTTGTTTTCAAACTTTCGGGTTCAATGATGTTTCGGATAATCCGGCTACAATATTTTTTGTGGCTTACTGTATGCCGTAGTACTTACTGTAAGTAGAGTTTTCGAAGTCAGCTTACGATTTGAGAATTAGCGTTGGGCTTCTCGGGGTGGTGGTGAGCGCGAAGTATGACCTCTCGACTATACGGGCCGTTGACGCAAAGGCCGAAAGTGTTCCTGCCGAACTATTGGATGAAGCTGCTCGACGCCACGCACGAGAACCTGCCTCCGAATGTGCTCAAATTCGAGATTCCCGTCTCGTGAGCTCTCTCCTCCTGTGAATTCTTGTCTGCATTTTCTCGGTGAAGAAAACTCGTGCGTATGAATCGCTAGAATGTCCGAGCCGGAGGTGCGTCAGTACCTGGTGAGCATCTACGACTTCGACGTGCGGGAGGTGCGAGTGGTCGATCAGATGGGCAAGACCTACTGGAACACGCGGAGATTTTTCCTGGCGCAGGCGCTCGATAAGGACTTGGACAAGAAGTTCGCCTACGTCACCATGGTGCGAGAAACGGAACGAGATGCCCCTCTCCTCCCATACTCGCTCGCCCCATAGGTGTAACTGCGTAGGGTGTAGGTACGGGTCACCCTCTCCCAGCTTCAGGCAATCCTGCACGAAAAAAAGGATCACCCTCCCCCAGCTTTGGTCCAACCTGCACTCATTGCAGGTTACCCCCATGGCTGATTGTGTTTCTCATACTTCCCAAGGTGTTTTTCAGGCCTGTGAGCAGTATTTATTGTCCAAATATCAAAAATTTCGCCTGCTGCGCTGTATTTTAGCGCGCTCCCGTCCCGTCACAGAGCAGTCCTTGAAGAGGGAATCCACGTAGCGCAGCAGCTCACCTGCAGACACACACGTTGAATCAAACACACGCCACAGCCAAACACACACTCAGGAAGTCAGCCCAAGAATTTCCAGACCAAATCCGAAACCCCCCGCCGCCCCACCTCCAACCAAACTGAAATCGCCCTGTAATTCAAATTGCACACCGAAATCCCTACCAATCTTCTAACGCGCAGTGCGGCATGCTTGCTGCGAAATCCCCATGGCTCATTAGTCATTAGCGCACAGCAATATCCCCACCCCGTTTATTCAATGTCACCCGCGAAATTCCAACCATTAAGTACCGAGCAGTGGCTGATCAAGGTAAGGAATTTTATGTCGAAACATCAACTAAAACGCCCGTTTGGGAAACGCAAAAACAACCCGTGCACCATTGAAGGCGCTGCAATCTCCGCCCCCTTACGTTCTCTTGCAATTGCAAACCAGTTTTTGAAAGCGTACAAAAGATCATACGGATACCTGTCCAGGGAGGGGATATAAGGGGGGGGGGGGTGTACGCTACCCTTTCCCGCCCGAAAGACTCATCGATTATCGGCATCAGAACCCAACCCCTCCCCCGAATTTCCTTTTTTTTGAAGCTTCAAGAAAAGTGATATCGCAATAATGGCAAAATACTGGCAGATCATATTTTGAGCATTACAACAAGTCGACTTAGACGTGCACAAGATCTTCCGAAAAATGGCGATTCATCCCTCACACTCACCCCCACACTCACCTATTCTCATGTCATCATGCTATGATGCATGCATACGATACTGTAAAATCGGTATTAAGCGACGAGATCGGGGCACAGGGCCAGGGGTCTTCTGAATGTGTGCGTGTCGTGTCGCGCAGTCAATCACTTGCTTTTGGCTAACACCAGGAAGAAAGACTATTTATTGAAATTTATTGAAAAATTGTTAAAATTATTGGAATTTATTTTCAAAGGGTGCCACTATTTAGCGGACGCGCCGGACCGGACGCGCGGACGAGCGGACGCGCGGGAGGGAGGATGCACGGAAAGGGAGGACGGAAAGGCAGACGCCGTCTAGATCAGATGCCCGATAAGCCCGCGGTCCCGTCCGTCCGTCCGCTACTCCCTCCCTCCCTCCCTCCCTCCCTCCCTCCCTCCCTCCCTCCCTCCCTCCCTCCCTCCCTCCCTCCCTCCCTCCCTCCCTCCCTCCCTCCCTCCCTCCCTCCCTCCCTCCCTCCCTCCCTCCCAGGCTAGGGGTGCACGTAGGGACTGTGTTGTAGCGGGGAAGAAGACGACGATGGGAGGCGGCGGCCAGCAAGCGCAGGGATGTGAGGCCGCCCGCCAGCACGTGAATACGTATACCACTGCCTGCCTCTGTGCACTATAGGCGCTGCTTTGTGCGCAAACAAAAATGTTCGACTGTGCGTCTTTTTACACGTTTACCGAAGGGAACGCACGCACGAGAGAAACACGGACGCATTTTACACAAGCGCAAGCGCGGCCGAAAGGTATATAGAGTGTAATTACCGACTACTTTGCTTTATGCGCGTCCCTCACAACAGAAAGCGTGAAGTAGCAAATGACAAGTATCGTAAGGATTCCCCCAGCGGCTCCAATGCGGTGGTACCACAGCTCGACTTCTGAAAGACGATCAGAGAGGGGCGGCGGAGGTACATGCTTGTAGAGGGAGATGGCAGCCTCGCCGTCCTTGATGAATGAGTCCTCCTTGGAGATGAACTCGTGCACCTGCTTGCTGTACGCCTGTATCTTGGCCAAATCGCTGCTTTCGTGGCGGACGAGCAGGCCACTGATGGACACGTTGAAGTAGTGGTGGATGGTCAGCTGCGCCCTGCCCACCAACTTTACCCGCCCCACCCACGCCTGCTCGCCATGGTCAAGGTGCAGAGAGAAGATTGGTTGAGAGATCTTTCGTGGTACGGCTATCTGAATGCAACAACCACTGAACATAGGTGTAACTGTAACTGCAAACGTGCATCTAAACGGTGATACAATGCAATGTGATTTTCAGGTCATGCCTGAGGCGAGCAGCGTTTCCACGCAGCTCATGGGCTCACCAGTAGCCATAACCGATGATGCAGAGCTACCGCTCGCTCTAGCGATCGCTGTGTGTCTGTTGAGGGGTGGCGATCCCACGACTACAAGATTCGATCCACACTCGACTGAGTTGCTGTTTAGTAGTGGAATGCAGCCGTGTGCAACCATGTCTGGAACGGCAGATTTCGCTCTAGATGTCTTTGACGACGAGGATTGTGAGCTGTTCTGTGACTGCAGACTCCCATACATGGACGGAGCCACAGCCATGGCAGTCAATTTTGGAGGTTTGTGCAATGGCGACGCATACATACACAGCAAACAATAGTAACAAGCAATCCCAATTACAGCCTTCATGATTGGCTGCAGCAACAAGAAGTGCCGCCAGTGGTACCATCCGTGGTGCTGCCGTCCAGTGGATGAGAAGCCGCCAAAGGGCCCATGGTTGTGCCACTACTGCCGCCCCATGCAGACGTATGAATGGGGTGGCGCTGGATGCACAAACACGTGTACAGTGGACAACTTTGCAACGGCCATTGCGCTGCACGCTTCCTTCTATCCGGTACGCCAAATGCTCAAAACAGTGCCTAGTCATGTACAGGCTTGGGCAAAATAAAAAAATAAATTTTTTTATCCAAGCCTGGTCATGTACAAAGAATTGAAGAGCGCTGTTTTGTAGAGATTTATGGACTGTCTAACCAACAGCGCCATCGACTGCGGCATCACACAGAGCATTTACCATCTCAACAGTGGACGCGTTGCTCAGGCCCGGACTGTGCTGGCTGACGTGCTCCTCTCTGTGCCTGCCATCAAAGAAGTTGCGTACAGGGACGGACAAGGTAATGCATACGTAGTTTGCGAGACGCACAATTTAATGCAACGCGCGCCACTGCAGGTGAAAGAGGCGACTTCTTCGAGGAGGAGCAGTTTATGCTCCAGTCGCTGTTGGGGCACGTCTTCAAGTGCATCGAGCAGGCAACGTGCTCAGAAGACAGCTGCCCTAGGAAGGTGGTCGTCAAAGAACGAAAGTCCTTCTCGGCCCAGTAAGTGCATACAATTGTGTATTGCTGACAGTGACGAGTATGTACGTACCTACATACTCGTACAATACGTACAATACAATGCAGCGTACAATACAACTAAACAACAGCATGTGCTAAGCATGTGATTCATCTAGGGCCAACAGTTCGCTGGGAAAGCGAACTGCAGAACGAGCTGGCTGGCTTTCCATCTTCATGTGGAGAGAAGTTCAGCAACAAGCCACCGCCCGGAAGCAAGTGGCAGGAAGACACGACGAATGGGTATGTAGTATGGTGCGTGGCAGCAGGGTATGTGCGAGTAGTTCGACGCCAATGCTCAGCGTCACGAACGCTGTGTGCGACGGCGTCCGCACCAAGAGAACCAAGTTCGCCGCCGAGAACCCGTGGTTGGTGGCGGTGAACGTTCGCGGAACGAACCCGCAGCAGTTCCATCAGCTGCCAAAGGAGGTCTGCTTGCTGGGCCGCAATTTCCGGTTGCAAGCCATGTCCCTGCACCGTGGAAGTACGTTTCACACGCACAAAGCACAACTTTGTAACGCGATTACAACTTTCAGACCACTTCACGTCCATCCAGCGCATTGGACGCCAGGCGTACTTCTACGACGGCATGGGCATCGCTGGTGACAAGAAAACCCGAATTGCTCCCTTGCAATCACAGCACATGCAGGGGAAAAGAGCGCACTTTGTGCTCTATATGTTAATCCCCAATTGATGCTCTATACATGTGTGTGCCGTACATCGTCTGTGGCGCGCTGCGCTTGCTCTCGACGAATTCTTGATTTCTGCCCGCCGTGCGACTGCTGAAGTGCTTGCGCAAAAGGCTCCACCGATGGAAGTGTACAGGGAACGTTGGCGATCCTTCAACAACACACGGCGGCAACGCACGGAAAGGGGGTGGAGGGGGGGGGGAGGTAGGCTGCGGCGGCGGCGGCGGAGGGGCGGAGAGGAGAAGGGGAGGGGGTAGGTACGAGGGCGCGCGGCCGCCTCCCTCCCTCCCTGCCGGCCCGCTCCACTCTGTCTATCCTTATACGTGGCTGTCTATCCTTATGCGTGGCGTCCGTTTTCCGTCCGGCGCGTCCGCTAAATAGTGGCACCCTTATTTTGCACTTCACCGGCGCCGCGGAGTGGGGGCCTCGCTGGCGCCGCATGAACAGCTGCTGAGAAAGTGCCGTTCGCTTTGTTGACCGCTCGGCGGGCGTTTTTCTCCTACCGACGGTCATCGTCCGCAAACGCAGAAGGAGACCGGGACAATGTCGATCGTCGGTCGTCACTCCGCTTCCACTTGTCCGTGCAGCTACCGTCTACGGTTTGCGAGTGGCGCAACGACACTGCACTGTTCTCTCGAGTTGGAGTTGCCGTTTAGACGGCCACTTTCAAATTCGGCGGTTCCGGGCCGATACGCCACAGCGGATACGCCACGTGCCGATACGCCACGGATACGCCACGGTGCACAGGCAAATTGGTACAAGCTGAATTCGCTGTAAGACTCAATAATTTAAATTTGACTACGTTTAGACATGCCTAATAGCGACTAGCGATGTAATAACGACTAAGAAGTCGGTACGATACGAAAGTTTAGCAGTGTTTTCTTGGAAGTGACGCGAAAGTTGCGAAAGTTTAGCAAGAATGTTCTGAACTTCTTATTCACGGTTCGCAGCGCTTTATTAGGGTGGCCAGTCACTCGATATTGACGACCATCTCCAACCAGTTTCCAGCGATCGCCCCAACGCCATGGCTGAGACGATCACGCCATGGCTCAGTCGTTGGCGCTACTGGTGGAGCGGACGCTGGTCGACGCATGGTATTTCCTGGTACGCTGGTATTTCCAAAAGACGCAACAGACGCAACGGCTTTGGCTTAGGCTTAGGCTCAAATCGCAAACATTTTCGCCTGCGGCGCCGATTATATGTATCACTTGTCACTAATGGACCGATTGTATGCCCAAAACATTCTGCTAAATCCTTCCCCCTGCTATGGTGTGTATGTAGCGCACTGACACATTTTACATCGTATGTGTGCGTGCGTGCGTGAACAAGAGAAGATGGGGCACGGCCCTTTTTGGATCCGCCAGTGCTTTCGTTACAAGTACCCAACTGACGCCGTGTCATCCGTCATTGTGAGTGAGAGTGGGTCAGCAGCCCTGGTTCTCCGCAGCGTCTCCCCGTCTTCTTCACAAAGGCCAGCCCTCGCTAGTCACTGCGGCTGCTGACGGGTGGGCAAGCGAAGCAGGGGCCGAGACCGCGCTGCGTAGCGTAGGAGCACAGGCGCAGCGTGGGAGGAAGAGAGTGAGAGGTCTGGCGTTCCGTCCGCCCACTCCTCTTGTGCCGCCGAACAGCAGAACGGCGAGCGTAGAGGCATAAACATCGACCCTGACGCCAGGACCGGGCGTGGGTTGGAGAGGTGGGAGGGAGAGGTGTTGGAAGGCGTGGCCTGTAGATGTGGGGATGCGCGGACTGGGTTGCCTTCTCGGGTCCCGCTCTCAGTCTGTCACTTTCTTTCTCTCTCTCTCTCTCCTTAGACTCGTCTCGAGCTCATTCTGGTGACTTGTCTGTCGACGGTTCGCCCCGCCGCCAACGCCGTGGTGCGTGTATCATCCTGCATGGCTGCTAACGACGACGACGACGACGACGTCCACAGAGATTGCTACACGAGGAAGGCGACGGCTTCGCTGCCCGCCGGCTTGCTGCTGAAGGTCCTCGGCCGACTCGGCAGCGTCGACAGGCAACTTTTTGTTGAAGGAACGCACCCTAACACGAACACGCCTGCGCCCGCCCCGTCGACTGTCGGAGCCCGAGTACATACACATAGCGCACGTTCCTTTCTGTTATAATATGTCTTATGTAGTCTTTCAACTTCGATTCGACTTTCTATCACTGGCTGCCCGATTTCGGCCCCTGGGCATGCTGTAGATTTTAGAAACGGTCGCTCAGGGTGCGCGCGTCGCTCGTCTGCCGGCAGTGGGCGCGCCTGGTCGGGACCGACGCCGACGTCTGGGCGCTGACCGGCTTCGGGCTCCGTCTGCTCATCCACAATGGCGCCGGTGTCGACGAAGACGATACAGGTCCACTCGTCCACTTCGTCGAGCCTCTCGCGGTTCGCCGGCGTCGTGTTGTCGCCTTGTTGTACGTCTGTACTTGGCGGCGCGACAGGAGGCGAGCGTGACGCTGGAGTGGGCGTCGGCGGCGACGGAGAGGCTGCGGTCGGCGCGCTGCGGCGTCCTGACGCCGCCGGCGGAGTGGCGTCCTCTGCAGACGCTGCTGGCGGGCGCGGTCGCGGCGCTGCGCCGCCACGCCGCGGCCGCGGTCGCGATCGCGCTCGAAGTGGCGGCCATCAGCGACAGCATCAGCGCCGCGCTTGTTGCGGAGAACAGGCGCTCGGCCGAAGCGCAGTTCTCGTCGCGCGGATTCGAGCTCGTCGTCGTTCGACCGTTCCTCGAGGACGTTGCAGAGGCGCTCAAGCACATGCATGCGTTTGTCAGCGATCGATGCGCCTGCCAAATTCTCATTGATGGCTCACACTTCAGTTGTGCTCCATCGAGCTTGCAGATCAGGACTACTGAAAACATCTTGAACTTCGCCCTGTAACCTTGAACCTGCAGCATGCACAACGTTCACGTCTAGAGTATTCGAGATTTTCTGTAATCGACCTAACTTGAAGTTGCTGGCAGTGTAATTGCATTCAATTTGCTTCTTGGTTACATGGCAACAGCCCATGGGATCCGCCAGAGGAGAGACGACTGCGGCTCGACAGCGGGAGACACGCATATCTCCGAGGCACGTTGCCCGCTTTGACGTTTTCATACGGACTGAGCGCACGTGCGTCCTGGCGTGGTGTGACTGAGTACTGTAAAACCTATGATAAGCGTCCTCCCTCATGATTAGCTCCCCCTCATGATTATGATTGAGTCCCGTTCTCTACCACTACGGGCCGGGGTCCATCTTTCCTCTTTCCATCTCAACGTCTCGTCGTCACTGGAGTTGACCTGCAGCGGCGACGTTTCAGCGTCGGGTCACATCACAAGTACATGTCATTGCCATCACTAGCACCCAGTCCATACAGGTTGCTTGCCGGCGACCGAGGCACTGCTGCTCAGCACGCGAACATACAGTCAAGACCACCAACTGCGCCTGGTCGACTTTCTCCAGGACAAGCAGAGGGCCGCGCACCACTTGGCACGCACACCTGTAGCTGTAGCCAGGGAATCGAATCCTTGCGGGGGGCATCGAGGTTTTTGGAAAATGGATTCCTGGCAGGGTCACCTAGCGTGTGCGTACTTGCATAAGCATAGACCTTGGCTTATCATTCGATATTTGTCGTCAAAGAGGCGTGCGTGCGACTGCGGTGTAGAGGTTGGTGATCAGCACAGGTTCAAACCCCAGCGTTGCAAAACCACTTTTTTCCACCTTTCTTCAGTGGTGAGGTCGGGGAGGGGTGGAACCGTGACAGAGGAGAATAGAATACCCCCCCCCGTGCTCGAGCTACAGGTGTGCTTGGTGGAGCTGCATCTGCCGGCCGAAGAGATGCCGGAAGAACTGCTGGAAATGTTGTCCACAGTAGCCAGCCGCATCAGGCGCCTTCACGTCTTTTCCATCTGGCAGTGCTACGAACATCTGAAGGAGCAGGGCACAATGCTCCAGCTGCCCCACCTGACCCACATGTCACTGGAGAGCGGTTGCAGCGCGCAGCTGCTTCACTGGATCGGCGAGACGGCGCCGCTCCTTCAGGCGTTCGCCTTCCACGACACCATCATCTGTTTAGCTCCGCAAGAGCCCACCGACAGCGTAGAATTCCTGGGCACGGTTGCGCGCGCAACGCTGTCGTCTGGCTTTTGTGGTCTCTCCCCAAAGAGACGCAGAATAGTCAGGAGTCCGTTTGCGCAACTGCACGCGCGCGCAACCGTGCCCCCTCCTCAGGGAAATGCGTCCAGTCACTTCGCCACCTCCAGCTGCTCCATACCGCGTCGTCGTGGGTGCACGTCGAGCAGCACATGCTAGAGGAGGAGCGCTGGAAAGATTTCTACGACGTCAAAGAGGAAAAGGGCCTGTACTTTGAGCGGTTGAAGAGACACTCGGAAGAAGAGAGGGCGCGGCTGCTCGCCGTGCGGCGCGCCTTCTCGTGGCCCTTTGAGAGAGCGCCTCTCACCGTCTCCTGCGGAACAACCGACAATTTCTTCGTCACATTCGTCCACGCCTGCACCGGCAACGTCGTCAGGTGGGCGGCGGCAGTTCGTTCGACACGGCAGCACAGCGGTCGCGATTATGCAGCCGCTTTGGGACAACCGTCCACCCCACCGACCGCTATACGTTCGGTCACGAAATTTCACTTTATTAACACGCACGCCCATTATTGTGTTGCATACAGCACGTGTCCTGGGTTGCAGCGGCTAGTCTGATGCACTACACTCGAACGGAACGGACAATACGTGTACGTGTTACGACGACTGGCAGGGTCGAAGACGCCGAGGGGCTGGCGGACGTCAGTGCTCGCTTCTGGAAGCCGTGGCGGCTGCGCGGCCTGCCGCTGACACACCGAGCCGCCAGCTACAGACGTGTGTCTGTTCGCAGCTTGCGCTCCTACTGCCTGGAGTAGGAAAATTAGACCCCGGAGCTAATTAGTAGACGGTTTACGGTATGTATGGCAATTTGGCCGGTTTGCGCAGTGGGCGACAGGCGTATCGTTCTTTCTGCCCGCTCGTTCAGTTCAATCATCTGAACGCCGTGTGGCGCATTAACGGCGTCGGCCGGCATGCGCACACAAGGCATGGTCATGAATCGACCCACTACGAGTACGAGACCATGTTGAGCATTAGAGTTGGGAAAAATACGTTTTGACTTTGGACCAACGTATTTTTTTTTAAAAATACGGTATTTTTTTTAAAAAATACGTATCTTTTGTATTTTTTTTAGAGTACGTATGTACATGTACCAGACATCATAGTAAGCCACTAGCGAAGTGTCCAAGCTTAGAAACAGTACACAAAGTAGGTTGAACGCTGTAAAACTGTGCAAGCACCCAAGTGGACGCGTAGGGGTGGGTGTGTGTGCGTACGTGTGAGTGTGTGGGCTGTGGCGTAGTCCGCAAGGCGTTGGATTCCTGACCGCGAGGTCGGGGGTTTGATTCTTTGCTGGACGAAAACCACGGCTACCCCCTTGGGCAAGGGGTCTAAACCACAATCGCTCCGGTGTAGGGCGGCTCCAGGGCTTCGGCCCGAAATCCGTGCCAGGTGGCGGCCCACCTTCCCTCGCGGGAGAAGAACGTCGTGTGATACTGACCCGCCCAATCTTCGTGATTGTTTACGGCCTTGTGCTGTGTGGTGGTGTCAAAATAAAGTTTAAAAAAAAGTGTGTATGTGGGTGGGTGTGTCACGTGGGTGAGTGGAGTAATGCGCTACCGGGAAACTTTTGGCATCCAACAAAGTCAGCAATGAGAGGCACGCAGCAAAAAACGCAGCAGCAGCAGGGCGCGACGCAGAGATTGAGTGCGCGTAAGAGTAGGGATTAAGGAAAAATTTGCAGGGGGCTGCAAAAAAAGGAGAATATGTGACACTCTATTGCTGAAGTCCAGTTTGAAAAGAAGTGGTATTAAGGCATATACCCCCACTGATTTCTAGCCACTTTCGCATTGCAGCTGATCAACTCCACTTTGAACAAACCATGTATAAAATCCGAACCAAGCACAGCAACAAGTCACATATTCGGCGATTTTTGTGTTCGCTTGCAATGGAAGGAAATGTGCAGCAAAAATTGCGGCAACTGGAACTGACTGGCATTTACATAGATTGAGTGCGAGAAATTAGCACACGCCCTATGGAACCCCATGCACACGCACGTACGCATGCACGCACGCACACACGCATGTACACGTGCACAGACACACGCACGCACGCACGCACGCAGCACTCATGCAAGCATTAGGGTCACTACACAAATGTTATATGAACAGTTCATCATTGGGTGGAATGCCAGAAGGGAATGGAGCAGGATTGTAGTACGTATATGTGCCGCTTGCTTACACATCGACATCACCAACTGTACATCATCAACAACCAACATTGCAAAAGTTTTAGCAGGGGACCAATTGATTTGGCAGGAACTTTAGCTGTTTCAGGTCCATGGACATGGGCAATGACAACGTCTGAGAGAGATGAGATATGAGTTGATGGACGTTTGCGTCGTTTTGGCTTGGCTGAGTGAGATGGCTCGCACAAAAATCGCTGAATATGTGACTTGTTGCTGTGCTTGGTTCGAATTTTATACATTGTTTGTTCAAAGTGGAGTTGATCAGCCGCAATGCGAAAGTGGCTAGAAATCAGTGGGGGTATATGCCTTAATACCACTTCTTTTCAAACTGGACTTCAGCAATAGAGTGTCACATATTCTCCTTTTTTTGCAGCCCCCTGCAAATTTTTCCTTAATACAGTGTTTTTCGAAAGATGAAGGGGTTTCTGTAATTCAACGCACGCAAGCATGCACGCATGGCGCACACACAAACGCACGCTCGCATGCTCGCACGCACGCTTGCACGCACGCACGCACGCACGCACGCACGCACGCACGCACGCACGCACATATGCACACAGACGTTCACCGACATAGGTTCACACACAAGGTACCTGTGACTGAATCGAACAAGGCAAAATTGAAGTAAAGCAAAGTACCAACAGCCTAGCAGACATACATGCATGCATGCACATGCAGTTGTGCTATATTGCTGCGTCAGAGCATAGTGATGTAAAGTATGGAAATTATCACCATGACTAGGCGGTCAACTTTTGTGTTTTTGCCAAAGTGATCGGACCTACCCACATCAAGTTTCTTGCGAAGCAGCCCATTTGTTGGTGTGCGTGCGTGCACATCTGTAGTGCCATATTGGTTCGTCGGAGCATAGTGGTGTAAAGAATCAAAATGATCTGCACGTACAGGCGGTCAACTTTTGTGTTTTGGCCAAAGTGATCCGACCTACCCATATCGATATTTATCGATTATCCCGGAAGTGAAAATATTTTGGTGCGTCGGATCGTGTTGACTTCAAGGAATGAAATGTTCTACATCGAAGGGCGATCAACTTTATTATTGATGTTTAGGCCATTCGGCCTAACCACACCGACATATCGCCAATTCCCGTTATCGATATAATGGGGGGAGGTATTTTGGTGCGTCCAATTTGGTCCAATTGTTGAAAGTAACACAAGCCATGTCATGGCGACCAACTTTCTCCTTTACAGCGAAGCGCTGCGATGTACCGTTAAAGCGCCTATAGGGCACAAAATTTGTGGCCCATTTCCAAGAAAATCAATCGATAATCGGATAAAATCGGCAATATCTCGAGATCGGAAGGCAGTGCACACAAATCCTTTGCCATGCAACATTGCCATCACTAGCCGGCTACACATTCCAAGTTTCATCGAGATAGGCCCTGGCGTTCGCGAGCGGCGCTCCAAAAACCTGGCGGAGAACATGAAAAAAAAAAAGCCGCAAAATTGGAACATTTTTGGAACTATTAACCCCTTACAGTAAAGCAAGGAAACGCGTTATGGCGCATTCGATGCCCCAGAAGAAGGCGGTTCATTTGCGCCATAACGCGCCAAAATCCGTTCAGGCAATCAAAAGTTATAGGCGATCGAAAATTCAAAAAGCCGCATTGAGAAGTCGTCACATATTAGGGTTGTACGCTGACGCGTACACCCTGATAAGTATGGGCTGGGCCGCAATTCCAGTCCCATCCCTGTGGGCCGGGCCGGGCCGGACGTTTTTAGCCAGCCGATTTTGATAATTCGTTGTACGTTGTAATGCAATTCCTCCAGCGCCCGCAGGCGCGGCACCTCTGCTGAGGAGCGCAAGCCAAGCAGCACATAAAAGGAACACTTTCTGCTATGGAGCATTCGGCTGCACAGCCCAAGAAGACTTCGTTGCTGGAACCTAAAGTTCATCAACCAACGACGTGCTGAACTGCCTCTAGACGCATCCGAGCAGACAACGGCCGTGACGCGACGACGACGACGTAGTACTGAAAGGCGTGGGCAGCTAGCGCTAGCCCAGCCCCACGTCCATCGCGAGCAATGTGCTCGCGACGACTGCCAGCTCCGCGCCTTCCGAGCTACGCTTCTCAATCACTGCCACGACGGCCATAGACGTGGGTTCAATTCCCACTGCGCCATTCGCCAATTTTTCGTCAACTTTTCAATAGCACAGCGTGCGCGGGCGGCGTTGTATTCTTGCATGGCTTTTGCTCAACAAGCACGTGTGAGTGGTCAATTGCAATTGACAAACACTTGTCATGAGGCCACCGATTGGTTGTGAGCTGTAGTAAAGCCAGGAGCGCCATTGCCTGTGTAGATGTACCTATGTGCAGTGAAAGAAACGCAAACTGGCATACCTACGTACAAGGTAGAACATTTTTTTTGTGGTGTGCAAAACTGTACTTACCGTAAACCCTATAATTAGCCCCCCCCCCCCCCCCCAAGAGCCACTTTGAGTTAATAAGCCCCCCCCCCTATAATTACACCCCTCCCTAAATGGACCGTCGTCTAAAAGGCACATGTTTCCATGTCTGGGTGTATGTATGTTGTGACTAGAACATTCCATGAATATACGGACTGTGGACTGGAACGATTTGTGGGCAGGGGGGGTGGGTTAGGGGCGTGTTGTGGAGTGTCCGGAATTGGATCGTTGTTTGTTACAGGAAGAGAGAGGTATCAAAAGTCGGCTCACGACACAACAGTGGCGTGATCTGCTGTGGATTCAGAACTTGGGACAGCAGACTTCCTCCTGCCCTGGCGGAACAAGGCCAAGGCCTGCTGGCGGCGGGTGCGTCGTCAGAGGAGGGCACGCAGGCCAGCGCGTCAACAGCGGAAGAAGCGGCCGACGAGCAACTGAGCGAACGCGCCGAGCGAGCTAGGCGACGGCAGCAGAAGAAAGGAAGGATGGCCGCGCAGATCGGCACGATCGAACCATTCGACTCGAAGGAAGAAGAATGGCAACGGTCGTCGCCGGGTTCGGAAGGTTCCTGCTCGCCAACGGGGTCGTCAGCTCCAAGAAGAAGACGGCGGTGCTGCTGACCGTCATGGGCCCGCAGACGTACAAGCTGCTAGAGGGACTCGCCTCTCCGAGAAAGGCCGCGGATCTGACGATGGAAGAGATCGTCGCTTGTCTGGCCGACCACTTCGAGCCGAGCGAGCGTCGTCGCCAACAGCTACGGGGTCCACAGAAGCGACCAGCGCTCAGACGAGACAATCGCCGAGTTTGTCGCTGGGGGAGTGGGGTGCGGAGGCTGGCGCGGGGTGCAGACGAGATCCGCGGCGTGGGGGGGGCCTGCGGGGGGTGGCTGAGACTCAGCTGACGTTGAACAGGGCAGTTGAGATCGCCGAAACCATGGAGAGTGCGAATGCCCAGGGAGGGGGAAATGGGGGGAAGGTGGAAAGGGAGGGGAAGACTTCAGAAGAGCAGAAGTCTTGAACGTGACCCGCAGCCGGCCAGGGACGAGCAGAAGAGACGCCAAGAAGAGATTAGCCAGGAATGCCAGAGTTGCGGAAGTCACGTCAGCCCCCCGCCGCCAGGGCTGCTTTGCGAATAAGTACACGCAGCAAGGGTCACCTTCAGCGAGTCTGTGACCACGACGATTCGTTGAGCAGCGAAGACGACCAGGACAAGGGGCCCCAAAACAGGAAAGGGGACAATAACAAGGTCTCGACTGTGAGCTGCCAAAAGAAGTCTTCGTCGGCTGCTACAACGACGACGACCTCGACGAAGAAGGCGGACATGTTTCGGCATGTCTGGGTGTGGTGGCTGGGGTTGGGGGGGGTCGCTGGGTTGTTGTGGGGAGAGGTATGGTGGCTCGACCCAATGTATGGTCGCGTATGTGTATGTATGTACACGTATGTGTATGTGAGACTGTGTGAGAGTGTGTTAGAGTGTACCAACGTGTGTGCACAGCGCCTTTTTCCCTTAAAAATCGCCTCCACGCTCCTTTTTGCCCACACATCCTCCCACTCATCGACACTTCCAGTTTATTAGCCCCCCCCCCCCTATAATTAGCCCTCCCCCCCCGATAATTATACACCCTCCTAGAGCTCGAACGAAAAAATTAGCCCCCGGGGGGGCTGATTATAGGGTTTACGGTATTTCGTGGGCCGGGCCGGGCCGGGCCTGCAAATTTAGCAGTTCGATGGGCCGGGCCGGGCCTGGGCCTGGTTTTTTCCGCGTGGGCTGGGCCAGGATGGGCCGGACTATCTGGTGGGCTGGGCCGGGCCGACATCTTCAGCAGCCATGCTCATCCCTAGTACCACCTGCCAAGCTGGCTGCGCAATATCACCCACTTGGGTGATGTTGTGTGGCCATTGAACAACTGACCGCAGCAGGGGCCTGGCAAGCAGCAACACTCAACCTTGTGGGGCAGGTGCCTCCATTTGGGGGTGGTGAAAGCCATATCGCTTTGGAAGAAATGTGCATGACAGTAACCAATAGTGGCTGGTCGTGACCTAGATCCTGCGCCCTTTCGAAACTGTTGTGTACCTGTTGCCAAGCTGGCCGCGCAATTTCACCTGCTCGGGTGATGTTGTGTGGTCAGTGTACTAGTGACGGCAGCAGAGCACTGGCAACCAGAAATGAAAAACCAACTGGGCCCATCGCCTCCCTTTGTGAGTGGGTGAAAGCCGCACTGCGCGCATGTAGCGGCAAAAATGCATGCTAGCAGGGGCTGTACTGCACGCACCTGCTGCTTTTTTTTAAAAGTTCTTGGTACGGGTACACTGTTTACTGCTCTCCTGCTGTATGTGCGTGTGTGTGTGTGTGTGCGTGCGTGCGTGCGTGCGTGCATGGGTTTTGCATCTTTAGTTTTGTCTAACGAAAAAACACTGTATTGAAGAAAAATTTGCAGGTGGCTGCAAAAAAAGGGTGAATATGTGACGCTCTTGTGTTGAAGTCCAGTTTGAAAAGGAGTGGTATTAAGGCATGCCAGACTGATTTCTGGCCACTTCCACATTGTAGCTGATCAACTTCAGTTTGAACAAACCATGTATAAAATCCGAACTTCACACAGCAACACGTCACATATTCATCAGCAACATGTGAGTTGCTGATGATGTACAGTTGGTGTTGTGTAGGCAAGACATACAATACGTACTGCAATCCTGCTCCATTCCCTTCTGGCATTCCACCCAATGACAAACCGTTCGCTCAACATTTGTGTTGTGCCCCCAGCCATTAGTGTAGTGCCCTAATGCGTGCGTGTGCTGCGTGCGTGCGTGCGTGCGTGCGTGCGTGCGTGCGTGCGTGCGTGCGTGCGCGCGCGCGCGCGTGCGTGCGTGCGTGCGTGCGTGCGTGCGTGCGTGCGTGCGTGCGTGCGTGCGTGCGTGCGTGCGCGCGCGCGCGCGTGCGCAACAAACGCCGAATATGTGACGTGTTGCTGCATGAAGTTCGGATTTTATACATGGTCTGTTCAAGCTGAAGTTGATCAGCTACAATGTGGAAGTGGCCAGAAATCAGTCTGGCATGCCTTAATACCACTCCTTTTCAAACTGGACTTCAACACAAGAGCGTCACATATTCACCCTTTTTTTGCAGCCACCTGCAAATTTTTCCTTAATTTGCAATTGTCAGACTTGCATGTCTATCGTGCATATCAAATTCATTATGGTGTGTACCTTTTTTTGCAATCTATGTATCAATTTGTGCCAATTCGGCGTGGCGTATCGGCCCCGAGTCCATCCATACCTGTAACTGGGGGGGGGCTTTTGCCCCCCCCCCACGATTTTTCCAGACCCCCCCCCCCCGACCCTCCCCACCAGAATTTTCCCAAGGGATTTTCACTCTGTCTAAAACGATAAAAGTGAGTAAATGTTGGTGTTTTTCTGTGCTTTTCAGTGTTATATGACCATAAAACAGCTAAATAACACTTTTTAGACCCTATTTATACCCATTTTTGACCAAAAAGTGTAAGTATAAGTCAACAAATGGCCAGCTACCCCCCCCCCCACTTTTTGCTCCCGAGACCCCACCCAAAATCGGCCAGTATACCCCCCCCCCACTCTTCCAGACCCCGTTACAGGTATGGCCCCGACAGGCAGTTCCATAATGTGCGCGGCATGAAACAGGCTACAGTATTTTTGTGTCCTACTGTATGAGGTAGTAATTACTGTAAGTGAAGTTTTTGAAGTCAGCTTACGATTTGAGAATCTTCGTTTGTCGTGGCGAGGTGTTTGTTTATTGGTGGTGATTTGGGTGTTCGGTGGTCTTTCGAAGCGCGCAAAATGATTGCCTCATTCAGCGTTACGGTTTTTCGTTTTTTTTTTTCCGGTGCCGTTAACGTTATAATTAGTAGGTTGCCCACTGAAAGTCGACCGAAGTGGCTTGCGCTGTGCTCTCGCTTGGGGGCGCGAGCCCGTAAACAACGCCCACTCTGTAATACAAGCTTTTTTGAGATTTGGTTTTGATTGCAGCAGCGGATTGGAGCCCGCCCCCGAGCCCCCGGCCCCCCCCGCCCCCCGCGCCCCCCCCGGGAGGTATTCCCCAAGCAAACGGTGATTCGTCTGCCGAACTACTGCTTGGGCCGTTTGGGGGGGGGGAGCGGGGGGTGTGCGTGGATTGTTGGATGAAGCTGCTCGACGCCACGCACGACTGTACGGGCCGTTAACGCGCGGCCGAAAGTGTTCTATGGTGGCTGCTCGCGCCCGCCGAGACCTGCGGCTTTTTGGTTAGTTGCTCGACGCCACGCACGGGAACCTACCTCCGAACGTGCTGCTCAAATTCGAGATTCCTGTCTCGTGAGCGCTTTCTTGTGAATTTTCCGCATTTTCTCGGTGCAAACTCGTCGTGCGTATGCATTGCTAGAATGTCCAAGCCGGAGGTGCGTCAGTACCTGGTGAGCATCTACGACTTCGACGTGCGCGAGGTGCGAGTGGTCGATCAGATGGGCAAGACATACTGGACCACGAGGAGATTTTTCATGGCGCAAGCGCTCAATAAGGACTTGGACAAGAAGTTCGCCTACGTCACCATGGTGGGAGAGCGCAACGAGACGCCCCTCCACCCCCCATACCCGCTCGCCCCCTCCCCACGAAACAGCAACATTGCGCTCGCGGGCGGCGGCCGTGTGCTTGACTCACCTCAGCTGCAAAGCAATTTTGGAGATATTTCGCCTGCGTTGAATCTTTTTCGAAGCCTGTCTGCCTGTCTGTAACCGGCAAGCATTCAAACAGCTGGTCAACCTCAAGTCAACCACCAGTCCACCACACCACCTTTTAATCAAATATTTCGTCGACTGTTGAGAAATGTCAGATCCACCCGTCCCCGCCACCCTCCAGCTTCGATAGTCAGTTCTACTTCTTTTGGGTGGGGGGGGGGCATGTGGAGTCAGGGGAGGTTCACCACTTACCCCCTACTGGCCATAGTCGTCCTTATTTTTTGCAGGAACAACGCTCTCCCTGGCCATCCTCGTCCCAGATAAATTTCGGGAAACCCCCCTTCATATCGGAAAAATGGGGTAAAGTTGCGTGTTTTTGTGTCCATGTGTTTTAGTACTCAAAAACACCATAAATAACGTCATTTAGAACTTATTTTGGAGCCATAGGTGTAGATTGGTCCACAAGCCAGGGGGGTGGGGGTCTGTGGGGGGTTCAAGGGAGAGGGGTCTCCCGCCATCCCGCCGGGATCGGAAATTTTGGAGGAGGGGTGGTCGAAGTAGAAGATGTCGCACCAAAATAGCGCGTAAATCGGTGCTTTTTGGTCCAAAATGTGTCAAAACAACGCCAAAATAGCACTTTTTAGGCGTTTTTGGGTCACACTACACTGAAAAAGGACACAAAAATGCGCATATTTACCTATTTCTTTCAATAATGAGAGAGGGTTTCCTGCAACTTATCCGGGATGGCGATGGCCAGGGGGGGCGTCTCTCCCGCAAAAAAGCGCGATGGCTCTAGCCAGGGGGAGGGTGAATTCCTCCCTAGACCCTCCCTGAGCCCACGTTGACGACACCGGAAAACCCGAAGCAGAGGAGGAAAAAGCGCAAAGTGGGGCAGAGGCGCAGCAGAATGCCTTCGCCAGTCGCGACCGTGCAGAATGGCAGCGCTAGTGCCACAGTCAGGCCCTGGGGCGCCTTTCTCGAGCACGCCGCCGAAAGAAAACTCGGTAAGCTCGGCTTCTAGACGCGCCAATGCGTTGTAATCAGTCGTTGCAGGTAGCCAAGAGCGAAGCGCCACTAGGATGTCCTGGCCCGCCAATCAGGCTGAAGAAAGGCAAGGCGAAATTGCCGCCGCTGCCGGTAGAGAGACTGAACACCGCAGAGAGTTACGTAAACTGCTGACTTTTGCCTGGTCGAATTCACGCGGAGCTGTGTCTGTGCATGCACTGAGCAGTTTGACGTCGTTTGTTCGCTATCGCCAGTTGCCAGACTAGAGTTGTTTTAAAAAGCGATATTGTATAGAAGTTACGATTCGGTTGATGAGTAAGGGTTACCGTGCCGATGCGTCGAAATGGCCGCTTATTACGCCTGAGCCTAACCCTAAATCATCTAGCGGGTTTAAGTAAAAAGACAACGACACTTACTCCTGCGGCCTATCGTTTGTAAGGCCCAACAGCTGGTGAAGGAACGACAAGATGACAATGGCGTGTACGCTGAAAAGGAGCGTTACGAAAGTACATGTGCATTGCTAGAGCAAGTTTCGTAACTACCGTAAGGCCTCTAATTAGTCCCATGCGTCGTGGGAAGAGTGTACAATTGTCGGCAGGGCAGTTACGGGGCTCGAAATTTATGTATGTGGAAAAAAGTGTAGTGAATTGTATGCACAACACATTTTTCGCGATGAACGTCCATACAGTCGGTGCTAAAGTTACCGGTAAACCAAATTACCGTACGCACTACCAAAGCGCACAACACAAAATTCTGCAAAATTTTAAAACCTGCTGCAACCAAACACAACCATTCAGCCTAGACAACCAAAACATTTCGGTGCGTTTCTCAAACTTCTTTCATCGCGTCATCCACTGCTCGCACGTCCGTTTAGCGCTCAGTCAATAAATTCGACACAATGTACTTAACTGTAGAAATTTGGTCTAGAACGGAAAATAATTCACATTAGCCAAAGCGAAACACCGGAAGCGGTCAAACCTTTCGAGCTGGATCGTCAGGCAGGCACGCACAGCAGCGTCACTCCCAGGATCGGCTGACTGACTCGCTGATCTTTGGCTCCACAGCTGGGACAGACAAGTGCCACTCAGCCTCTTAGGCGGTCCTAAAAACTGACGCGGTCACCCTAATCTTCTGCCATACCTAGAGGCGAGGTGTCGTCGTGTAGAGACGATCGTAGCAGGTGCCCCAAGAGTACTCGTCACCGTCGACGGCCTCATGGTGCAGACGCGCACTATGCCACCCTCTATGCTGTGGCCCTCTATGCTCGCACTATTAAAATTTGATATATATGCAGGGTAAGTTGTCAAAATATAAATAAATCAAATTCAAAATAGAACGAAGTTGGAGCTTGGATGCGAAGCAGATCTTGTAAGCAGTTGTTGCTCCAACCGGCATCCCACTGAGTCCTTGTGTCCTAAATGACCAACACAGCAGAAAAACAGAAGACAGAAAATCAGACAAAGTTGATTTTTAATATAAACTGTAACCTAGGGCGTTTCGGTCCCTCAACCACTAGACGCCCGAGCTGGCGGGACCTCCTCAGTAGTGACCAGCTCTTTTCTACCCAACTACCTAGCTGTGGCGAGAGAACGGTGTTGTGTCTCAGCGCCTTCGTCAGCAGTCCTGCCGACCACAGGCTGTGCGCAACGCCAGCTCGGCATGTTGACGTTGGTCATGTTGGACGTGGACGCACTCGAGCGCCGACAATGGTCGTCGTGTTCGGCGACGCTTGAGCACGCTTGAGCACGCTGCAACGCCAAGACAACAATCCGTGATGCCAAACAGTGAGTAGACGCATAGGCCGCCAACAGAAGCTCCTAGTGGAACGTGTCATGATGACTTCTCGTTCTGTCAGTGTCGCTGCCCTAGATTCGTTCTTCCGAATGTCTTTCACTAATTATGCGGCTCTAGCCGGAAAGCGTCAAAGAGATAGGTACGTTAACCTATATGGGTCATTGACGGCCTCCTAGCATTGCCCCCTAATCCAACAACAACATCGTTCTCGTCTCGTTCTCGTTCGATAACCGCACATATACCGACGTGGGATCCGTGGATGACGCGGAGAAACAGTGTGATAAACGCACCGAAATCATTCGGCTGTCTAGGTTGCTTCTTTGCATCAGCTTGCATGCGCATGTTAGCGAGTATCTACTCCCCGAACAGTCTCCCGAACAGGTCTCCCGAACAGTCATTCGAACGGGGTTATAAACGGCGCGAATTCACTTGCAACTCAAACAATATGTACATGATAGAGTGGCATACCCCAGTTCTTCGGTCCCCAGTTTCTCGGTCTCCAGTTCCTCAGTCCCCAATTCCTCGGTCCCCAGTTCCTCGTTCCCCAGTTCCTCTGTGCCCCAATTCCTCTGTCCCAAGGTCCTCGTTTTCTCAGTTTCTCGGTCCCCAATTCCTCTGCACCCCAATTATTCTGCGCCCCAAACAGGTGTTCCGGAGCGCGTCGCAGAGACGCGCCAGACTCGTGTTCGGAAACGGCATCATGCTGCCTGCACGCGCAGTACCCTGGTTAGCTTATTATCCCGATCAGTCAGGTCGCCGTCACGTCACGGCGAGTCGGTGACATTCCCCCCCCCCTGACATTTCGTCCTCCATAATTTCGAATTGACGGGAGGGGGCCGAAATGTCGCAGGCGCAGGATGTCGGTGGAGGGGCGAAATGTGGCATCAACGGCACGGGTGACTGGGGGGAAGGTGCCCGGGTGATCCTTTTTTGTTCGCACGATTGCTTGAAGCTTGAGGAATAGGGGGGGGGCTGTACCTGTGCCCCCCCCCTGTATAGAACACAGAGCCCAGCCCGCCCCATGGATGCGCATGAATGCAATCCAAGCAAACGAGAGTGAAAGTGTGCACCTAGTGGCTTGACGCTGTCGTAGAACTCCTCGTCGTCGACGGCGAGCAGTAGGTCGTAGAAGAGGGAGCAGAAGGTCGAGAAGAGCGGCAGGAATTCCTGGCACTCCTCCTCCGTAAGCGCCTGTCCACCTTGCAGCTTCTCGAAGAGCAGCGGCCTGCCGTGCTGGTACGACGACGAGCTGAGAAGCAAGGAAAGTTTGACGTGGAAAAAAGGCAACAGACACCCACCCGACAGCGGCTGCGCCGTCGCTCAGCCGACAGGTGTGCACCATGCGCCAGGACTTGAGTACGAACTCGGCGCGGCAGAACAGCGGAAAGTGGTAGCTGCAGAACGGCGTAGAAATGTCGACAACAATTTCGTCACAATGGGGGAGGGAGGAGAGAGAGACCTGGCATTGAGGCTGTGGTCGGCCTCGGTGCAGAAGTAAGCGAGTCGACAGAGGAGACGGACGAACGGCGCGGCGGTGCTGAGCTGCGAGCTGCCCACCAGGCCGGTGACGAAGCTCGAGACCTTGTGGCGGCCCAGCAGGCGCGCGCAGTCCTTCACGAGCCACTGAGGGGACTGCAAGGACAGGCGCTCGAGTCAGTGCCGACAGGGGATTGCGGGAAAGGTGCCCAACACCCCGAATTCCACGGCCTCCGTCACATCCATGCGCTCGTCGTGCTCGTCGTAGCGAATCTCGTCCCCGCGACCGCTTTCGAGCAGCCGAGAGAGACAGCTGGTCGCGTAAAGGAACTTGAGTCTTACGCCATCGTCGAAGGATTCTGCACGGGAGGGGGGAAAGGTGTCGACGACAAAACATTTCGATTCACAAATGCCCAGACCGCACCCAAGCACTGGCCGTCGGCGATGCACAGTAAACTGCGTAGCAATGCCAGACTCGACGTGATGCTGGGATGAAGGACGTAGTTGGACACCGGTTGGTCCCGGGTCACCAGCTCCTCGTAGGCTGTCGGCAGCAAGCTGTCGAGAAGGGCCGGCAGAAATGTCGACTTCGACTTCACTGCCGAAGCGAGCGCGCCCTGGACGAAGCAGAGAGCGTGGGCCGAGTCTTCGGCCAGCACCTCCGAACAGAGTCGACGCAGGCATAGACTCCTGAATCAATTGAACCTCCTGCACATGTGTTTTGACTTTGTATTTAACAACACTTTGTAAGTTCGGAACTGATTCAATACTGCACGTTGGAGTATAGACGTGGACGTGAGGGGGAAGAAGGAAACATAAACGATTGCTCAAGCGAGAAGACCCTGATGAAGCGGACCAACCTGTCTTGCGCGTCCATTTCGAGAACGAAATCCAAAGGGCGAATCAGCTCGGTAAAGATGGCTTTGGCGGCGGGGCCTGGCAGACTTTGATCGGCGGCCCTGTGCTCCGGTGGCGGCAATTCCATTTTCGACTTCAACAGCTGCAGAATCGCGCCAAAATAGCCAGCCTAAGAAGTGTCGAAGAATCACAATAGGTACCGTACCAGCACATGTATACAAAAGAATTTGAACAAACCTTGTCGATGACGAAGACCACGTCGACTTGTCGGTCAAAGGGGTCCTTGGGCATTTGGAAGGTGAGCACTTCGACGCAGCGCAGGAACGCGGCCAGCTTTGCCTGAGGGTCCCTTTCGGCCGCGTATCTCAGATACTTGAGCACGTTCTGGAGGAACAGTCTCAAGTGGGGCCCCTGGAAGCGCCCATCCGAGCAGAAGTCACGATTCGCCGCCGAGACGCGCAACAGCTCGTTGCAGACGGTCGTCTGAAGGGGAACAAATCATTCCGCACGCACGCACGCACGCACGCCGCAGGTCACAAGAACCCACGATTCTCTCTCCATCCTTGTCTCGCTCGAAGCAGAGATTGAGTCTCCTGACGCGGCGCCAGAGCTCGTCGGCGGCGCTCTTGCTCGTCCTGGCGGCCGGGTTGTTGCCGTTGTCAGCGGCGGCGCCGAGGTCGACGAGTCGGCGAACGCCCTTGCGAAAAGCGTTCCGCGTCGCCGCCGCTCGCACGGCCGCCGTCACGGTGCAGGCTGCGCGCTCGCGGCGACGCGCCAGCTCGCGGCCCTGCCGCTCCGCGCGGACGCGGGCCACGAACTGACTGCGCGTCTCAGAGGCCGACGAAGGACCGCCCCCGGTCGACGTTTGCGGCTGAAAAGTGAAAGTCAAGTAAAATGTCAAGAACAGCACGTGGAAAACTGGAGAAAAAGTAGTCGTGACTCTGTGCAGTTGACCCATGCGCCGCGGATCGAACGGCTTGCCGTCGAAGAGGAAATGGGGATTGTTCATGGCTGCGAAAGGATTCGATTCGATCCAATAATTCGGGAATACCCGATCCATATGCACCATACGCACCATATGCACACCATGTGCACCAAGCCTTCGTTATTTCGGTGTGATATTCTTCTCTCTTGTCTCTCCGTCTCGCATATCTCTAAACCGGGGACACGATAGCAGACACGCTAGCCAGCCGAGCAACGCGTCAGCACGTGCGTGCAACTGTGCCGACCCGTCGTCTCGTCGTCGTCAACGTCAGTCTTAGCGCGCTGTCGCAGCTCTCTGCCTTCTGGCCAGCAGACCATGCCGGACAGGACGACTACGTGGTCCCGGCAGCGTCAACAAGAACTGCCGACACGCCAGCCGACCGAGTAACACGGCGGCTCGTCGTCACTCGTCAACGCGCACCTTGTCGACACCACCACCACCACACGCGATGGCACGCACGCAACCAACGACAGCAGTTTGCAAGTGCAAGGTACGGCTGGCAGGCCTTGGTTGTGCCAGTCGGCGCCCCCGTCCTGCCAGTCGGTCGTCACAAGCCCGCCAGCAGCTGAGTAGCGCCGCCAGACCCCTCCCACATGCGGCGGTCTCCAGCAACTGATCCAGCCCAGAAGCCGACAGCCCACAGGTGGCAGTGGGCGACTGCTTCTTCTGATCCCTGGGTTACCCTAAGTCGTTTCGCTCGGTCATGGCTAACGTTGTGGTCGCGAACTACGCTGTCATTTACTACCTTAATAACTATTGAGTGTATCTATCGTTGCTGTGTGTATCGTGTAATTGATATAAAGAACAGACGCAAACATTTCAGATAATCAAAATTGATACTGCTTTTAAAAGTATTCGACGGAGAGACAGGAGAGAAAGTGTCGCACCGAAATAAGGAAGCTCTCGTGCACATGGTGCATATGGTGCATATGGTGCATATGGATCGGTTATTACCAATAATTCTCCGTTGAAGTAGCCGTTTTTACAAACACGCGTTCGCGAGAATTTCGCCAATTCTCAAAACCTGCAACGTGATGCAACCACGCAACATAGACAACCAAAACATTTCGTGGTGTTTCTCAAACTTCAACCGCGTCATCTACTGCTCCCAAGTCGGTATTTGTATTTGTATTTGTATTTGTATTTCACCCAACACGTAACTATACAAACGTCAAAAGAAAATAGCGCTTGTCATGTAGGGACGCATCAACGCAACGAAAAAGCAAAAAGCATAGTTCACCAAGTATCGGCAATGCGCAAACACATGAGGTACACGTACACGCGCAGTACTCGGACACGCGACAGACGTACACGCGAATTAGGCTTACACGCAAAGCACGATAATGCGATCTGTACACGCTCGAGAAAAGGCGATCCGTCGTACGAATTGACGCGTGTGTAGGCGACGCTGATGCACTGTAGTACGTTGTAGAAGTCATTAGACTGACTGAGACTGGCTGATCGTTACGTGGGGTGGGGCAGGAAAGACGCCAAAGGTTATGGCGATTTACAAACCTACCGTCAGAAAATCAGAGAGGTTTTCTTTAGAAAGTCGGTTTCTGAAAGAGAGCAGGGATGGGGCGGAGACTGTGTTAGCAGAGAGTCCGTTCCAAGCAGCGACGACGCGTACTGCGAAGAAGTGCTGCCGGCAGAGAGTGCGCTGCTGAGGGTGTCGCAATTTGAACGGATGACCACGCGTCCGTAATGAGTTTGGGGCAAATTCAAAGAAATCACCAAACTGCAGATCTGTCAAGCCATTGATTATTCTGTAGACCATCTGTAAATCAGCGTGCAATCTGCGCAATTCTAAAGGTTCCAGGTGTAGATAGATGAGTCGTTCAGGATATGAGAGCACACCCATTCCAGACAGCCGCTTTGTAAAGCGGCGTTGAACAGATTCCAGAAGCTCAATGTCACCCTTAAAGCTGGGATTCCAGACTGTACAAGCGTACTCCAGTCTGCTGCGCACATAGGTTTTGAACATATGAACCAAAAATTTTGTACCTCGTGTTTGAAAGCTATTAAAAATCGTGCTCACTTGGATAGCAGCCAGTTGAGTGACGTACCTGACATGTGCTGAGAATCGAAGATTTGAGCTAACTAGAACGCCAAGGTCCCTCACACAATCCTGTTCATTCAGTTGAACATCCCCAATAGAGTACTGAGTTCTCGGGTTGGTGCGTCCAATATGCAATACAGTACATTTTTGTATGGCCAGTTGCAACTGATTTGACCGAGCCCACTCGTCCACTCTGTCTAGCGCGTCACTTAGCGCAGCCCGATCTTCATCTGCTCTACAGCGGAAGTACAATTTACAGTCATCTGCAAATAGTTTAATGTTGACGGTGCCAACTGCAGAGGGTAGGTCATCAATGTAAATAAGAAGAGGAGGGGACCAAGAACACTGCCTTGGGGTACACCGCTGCTGACGGCTGAGAAGTTTGAAAACGAATCGCCATAGCGAACTCTCTGTTGCCTACCGGTCAGCCAGGCCTGAATCCAGCTCAGTAGCTCGCCACGAATTCCGTAAGCGGTCAGTTTGGAGAGAAGTTTCGGATGAGATACTGAGTCAAAGGCTTTAGCAACATCAAGGTAGGCAACGTCTGTGGGCTCACGGCTGTCTAGGCTTCTACTCCAGTCATTCAAGCACTCAAGCATCTGAGTGACTGTGCTTCGCTTGCTCAGAAATCCATGCTGTTCTCGGGACAGTACGTTCTCATGAACCAGGAAAGTTAGAATTTGATCTTTTAGTAATTTTTCGAGCAGGCGGGAAACAGTGCTGGTGATGGAGATTGGCCTGTAATTGGCTGGGTCGGCTCGGAGGCCCTTCTTATAGACCGGTGTTACATTGGCCATGCGCCAGTCGGATGGCACCTCACCTCGTTCAAGCGACTGCTGGAACAATACTGACAAGGGGCGTGCGAGGGAGAAACTGAGTTTCTTCAACAGTATCTGGGGAATTTCATCTGTACCAGAAGAAAATTTTGGTGGCAGACGCATCAGTCGCTGATGTAGCGCAAACTCGTCAAAGCGTACGCGATGCAAGGAATTCGCGGTTTTGTTTGGAAGATCAGAAATTTGTCCATTATCTACTGTAAATACTGACGAAAATTGCTGGTTGAGAGCGTGTGATTTGCTCTCTGGGCTCGTGCATAGATCTCCATTTGCGTCAACTAGAGGCGGAATAGCGTCATTTTGACGTAGCCGATTTTTTACGAAAATCCAAAAGCGTTTTTGAGAGCTACCACTCAACATCCGCCTCTCATTGTCAAGATTTGCCTGCCTAATCACTTGTCTACATTTCTGATTTGCATTTTTCCAGCGTTGTTTATCGGCTTCTAATCCAGTTTGCTTATACCGCTTGTGCAGTTGTCGCTGCTTCCAAATATACTTGCATACTAGTCCGCTTACTGTGTTTTTAGACTCATTAACGGTGCGCTGTGGAATATACTGCTTAATGCATTCACGTAACTGGGATTTGAACGGGTAATGATTTGAACGGGTAACGATTTGAACACGTAACTGGGTAATGTGCAGTAACCGAACGAGAACGATGTTGTTGTTGTTGTTGGATTAGGGGCAATACTAGGAAGACCCAGATTAGTAGCGTACCTACCTCCTTGACGCTTTCCGTCTAGAGCCGCATACATAATTAGCGAGAGACATTCGGAAGAACGGCAGTCTAGGGCAGCGACACAGCACGAGAAAATCCACTGAGAGGGAAGTCAGGACACGTTCCGCTACGACCTTCTGCCGGCGACCTATGCGTCTACTCACTGTTTGGCATCACGGTAGTTGTCTTGCCGTTGCAGCGTGCTCAAGCGTTGGCAGTCCCGTCGAATATGACGACCACTGTGGGCGCTCGAGGGCGTCCGCGTTCGACATGACCAACGTCACCATGCCGAGCTGGCGTTGCGCGCAGCCTGTGGTCGGCAGGACTGCCGATGAAGACGCTGAGGCACAACACCGTTCTCACGCCACAGCGTCAAGAGGGTGGCATAGTGCGCGTCTGCACCATGAGGTCGTCGGCGGTGAGGAGTACTACTGGGGCACCTGCTGCGATCGTCTCTACACGACGACACCACGCCTCCAGGTATGGCAGAAGACTAGGGCGGGCCCGCAAGAGTTGCGTCAGTTTTTGGTTCTTAGGACTGCCTAAGAGGCTGAGTGGCGCTTGTCTATCCCAGCTGAGGATCCAAAGATCAGCCAGTCAGTCAGCCGAGCCTGGGACTGGCGCTGCTGTGCGTGGCTGACGATCCAGCTCGAAAGGTTTGCCCGCTTCCGGTGTTTCGCTTTGGCTGATGTGACTTATTTTCCTTTCTAGACCAAATTTCTACAGTTAAGTATATTGTGTAGAATTTATTGACTGAATGCTAAATGGACGTGCGAGCAGTGGATGACGCGATGGACGAAGTTTGAGAAACGCACCGAAATGTTTTGGTTGTCTAGGTTGCATGGTTGTGTCTGGTTGCAGCAGGTTTTAAAAATTTAGCAGAATTTTGCGTTGTGGACAAGCTTTGGTAGTGCGTACGGTAATTTGGTTTAAAGGAAAGTTTAGCACCGACTGTATGGACATACATCGCAAAAAATGTGGTGTGCATACAATACGCTACACTGGTTCCACGTACGGTAATTGTGAGCCCGGTGTCGTCAGCGCGGGTCGTTTAGCTGTGGAGCGTCTGCAAGCGTGGCCAAACGGATGTAAAATAAATCCACTCCCGATAGTGGGCCGGTTCCCATGGTTTCAATCTCGCCCTAGCCGGTGGCTGTATTGGGGTGGCACTTTGGAAGGGGGCATAACTTGACGATG